>CAJVPY010000947.1:0-22056 GCA_910591965.1 Dentiscutata erythropus
TTTTTCTAAACTTTGAGCAAAGACATCTCGACAACCGCCTATTTAAAATCGACGAAAATTTTTTTATTTTAATTATACTGATATATAGAATCAGAATAAAAAGATTTTAATTGATTTTAGATAGGTAGTTGTCAAGATATTATCTTCGCTAAAATTTGGAAAAAAAAAACTTTACCGCAACTTTTGTTTTAAGCTTTTTCTAAACTTTGAGCGAAGATATCTTGACAAACACTATCTAAAATTGATGAAATTTTTTTATTTTAATTATACAGACATCAAGAATCAGAATAAAAAAAATTTATCAATTTTAGATAAGTGGTTGTCATTATATCTTCGCTCAGAGTTTGGAAAAACCTTTGCCACAGCTTTTGATAGTTATTCAAGTTTTTATAAACTTTGAGCGAAGATATCTCAACAATCACCTATCTAAAATCGATGAAAATTTATTTTATTTTAATTATACAGGCATGTATAATTAGAATAAATTTTTTCATTGATTTAGATAGATAGTTGTCGAGATATTTTCATTCAAAATTTTGAAAAATCTTTGACACAACTCTTGATAGTTACCCAAGCTTTTTTTAAACTTTAAACGATGGTATCTCAACACTAGCTATCTAAAATCGATAAAAATTTTTTTATTCTGATTTCTATTTTTACTATTATCTAATCTTTTTCCTATTTCACAACTCCCTGCTTTAACACGATGCTTTTTACTTGTTATATATATATAATTATATAAAAAGTTTTAATTATTTTTTATTCTTACTTTTTTTATTAATTTTACTATCTTTCACTAGGTTGCTATCGTTTTTTAGTTTCGCCACCTTTTAACAGTTTCGCCAGTTTCACCACCTTTCGCCATTTCGCATTTTAATTTTTTTTTGGCGAAAGTCGAAACTAGGTTTCGCCATTCGTCTGTGGCGAAACCTCTAAGTTTCGCCTGCCAACACTACATACAGCTATTTATTAAATAAATTATTTTTTGTAGTAAACACTTTAAAGAATCTTCATTCGTGTAATTGATAATTGGTATCATCTGTAAGTCTGATTTTAATATATGTGCAGCCTACAGGGTTCTGTAGAGTATTTGTATTGACCTACGTACATCTTATTTATCTTCGAAACATCTCGGAGTTTACCAAAAATTTTCTTTATCTTGCTTATATTTTTTCTTTTGGGTAACTATTTCTGACGATTTAACAACTAGAAACTTTCAACAATTTCTAAAATTTTTTTTTCATTTTAAAATTTTGGTTGATGAATGTCGAAACTAGATCTATATTCGATTTCGTCCAATAACAGTTTCATATTTATCTCATATTTGATTTAATGAATGTGAATTTAAAGAGTCATGAATTCGCCTACGAATTAAAAATAAAAAATTATATCCTTTTTTTTTTGTTATGACGAGTAATTACATTTCATCAACCCGATGAGAAAATAAAAAATAATACTGTATTTGGAAGACAAAGGCATAAAGACAAGGCGTTTTATATTAAGTATGTAACATTAACCTTTTTCCTGTTTATAATTTTTTTTTTACATACGTAGACTTAGAACCTTAGTGTTTCAATAGATTTTCACTATTAGATTAAAGCAATTTTTCGTTATTATATTAATTAGAAGAAATAGCTTCATTGATACAAAATTTTTCAAGAAATTTTTGCTGTTATTGCGCAGAAGGCAGTTAGATAAAATTTTGAGTCTCTTTTGCGTTACGCTAGATTTTAACTAGAAAAATTTTTATGTTGATGATGCCTTTACACGTAATTCAGATCAGCTTACATAATACAGCTCAAAATTAAATACCAGTTAGGTACGTAGGTTATGCAAGCTGCTTAGTTTACGTACGTACGTACGTAGGAAAATTAAAGATTTTCTTATGCTCATCAATCGATCGTGCAGCATACATTTGTATGTCAGAATGATTTATTCTCGCACCAAATCATCGCAGCGGATTCTGTTCACACCCTAAATTAAATATAACTCCAAAATTTAGATTATAAATACTCCGACATATATTTTTTATGATAATTAATCTTATACCAATACGTAATTTATTATAAGTACGTGCCCTAAAATTTTGGGGTGTGAACAGAATCCGCCGTGATGTTTAGAATAAAAAAAGTGCAGATCATTTCTGAATAATACGTATAGGAATTTAATTACACCCTTACCAACCTAAAAAATTTCGCTATCTGGTCGAATTAAATTTCAAGATCAAGTCAAAACAATAATGCACCCAAATCCTAACGCTAGTGCTGATAGCGAAATTTTTCTAAGTTGGTAACGCTAGGATCTCAGTGTGATGCGTGTGTGTACCGGTGTTAACTTAGTTGGTAGACATCATGAAAGAATATTTAGAAAGGCAATTTAGTTACAAGGATGATTTTATAAGAATTCTCTTAATTAGGAGAAGAGTTCAATGGGCATACGACTTCTATTCTAACATCAAGTGGGAACTAACACTTATATAGATGTGTAAGTATCATTGAAGAGATATCGTTCAATGACAAGTCAATCGTCAAATTAGGTAATCATAATAATTACTAAATATAGAAATTAATACATAGCGTAAATTACCAATTTAGGAACCTATACTAATGTTACGAATTGATCAATAACACCGGTAAACTAAAATACCAGATGAATCTCTAAAGAGAAAGCTGCATGTCTGTGGTCGTTATAGTTGCAAGGTATCTGCTATATTATTATCTATGATTTTAAACAAAATAGCTCTTTACTAAAATTAACCATTTCTATTATTGCTTATATTATTACATTTAATAAATTTTATTTATTCTTATCTGAAAATTATCGAATTAAAATCTTATCTTTAAATATTAGAATGTCCTCTGATACAAAACTGCTCTGGATCCCGTTATTTGACACTCTCATAATTGTCATAAAAAATAACAATACCAGAATTGTGTTAATGAGATTTTGTGTGTTACATCTATTTTTAGATCATATTATCATCAATTTATTTATTTTCTCTATTTTTAGCTAATAGTCATTTAACAGTCCTAGTTAGCATTAATGTTACGTATTTATCGTAACACAGTCCCAATTTAGTAACTTATAGTGCGAATTTATTTCTCTAAATGTCCCGTTAAGATTAGTAATATTAGGTGAAAGCAGACATAGGTAAAATTTTTCTTTTTGCAAATTTTATACATGTACTGTACAGTGTATGGAGTTTAAATCTCTATATCTTTATAAAAATAACACATAAATAAGTAAAACTAAGCTTTTTTCACTAGAAATAGGATAACTTTATCAATCTTTATTGACAGCCCTTCACGATACACTATAAAAAAAGTGAATGAAAATCCAATTGTTTCTTCGAATAAATAATCTCTATTAATGATAAATTTAGCTTATTGAAATATCTGGATTTTACACAATATATAGTGAGTGGTATACGGTTTCTTGTATGTTCATTGTGCAATCATGAAAGTAAATAATGAAAATAAGTTAATTCGTAAGTGTAACTTATTTCAATGATGAATTGTTTATTTTTGTTGCCATGACTTTTAACATGTTTCGTAAGACAAATTTCATTGATGAAATACATTTATATATTGTTCACATTTTTTTTTGTCTCGTAAAATTAATTCAAAATGAACTTTTTCCATTGGGGTGAATTTGATCCAAATTTAACAGTTAATTCTTGGTTCGTAAGTCCTAAAACATTAAAAATTTTTCGCCTTGTGGTGGCTATTTATTCTTGGATTATTGTAATTGGAGATCTGTTAGATTATGGATTACGTCCTCAAGAGCTTACTAAAGTTGATTTCGGTAATGACGCGGAATGTTTTTTATGTTATTTTACTAATTTGAGTTATATTGGTCAAACAATCTATTTTACGGTAAGCAAGTTTTCCTTTTCTTTTTAATCTCCTTATTATTTACAATATAAGTTAATTAATTGTTTATAAATTTAACTTATAGACCGCACTATTCTATTCATTCCGGTCAAACTCCCTTGAAAATTTTTCAAAATTACACAACTTTTTATTTTGGATTCTTTATCACACTTTTGTACATTATCAGTAAGTCACCTTAGACTTTACTTAATTTGGTAATATTCAAAATTTTATATTTATAACTAATTCATATTTTATTAAATATATAGCATCCTTATTGTTTTTGTATACTGGAGCTTACTTTCAAAAACTTTTATTAAAGCAAATAAACCGTGGTACGTCTGGTGGTTAAATATTTCTGTTCATGGCGTAGAATTTGTGACCATGTTGATTGAATTATTTTTAAATCGTCAAATAATGAAAATATCTTTCATATTTATAACGATTTCTATTCAAATACTTTATACGTTTGAAACTTTCCTTATTTATGATACACATAGAGGATTTTGGGTTTATGAATTTTTAGATTGGCATAAAGATTCTCCAGGAATTGTTTCATTGCGTTATATCGGTTTCTTTATTTTCTTTATTGTATGTTATTTTGTGGTGTACGGACTTCATGCTCTTAGAGATTATATTGGAAGAAAACATTCTAAAAAATCATCTGATAATGTTAGTGATCCTCAAATGAGTACAGTAGACAAAGTATAATTATTTACATTTTTAAATTCATTATAATGTAATTTTTTAAAAATACTGTATTATATATATGTATCCATATATTTTTTTAAAGCGTTGACAGACATTTAATAAAAAAAATTTTATTGTTGTACAACCCGGATACCCGGTAAAAAAATTTCATATGTTAAAATTTACACCGTTATACAGGCAAACTTGTTTCCTTTAAATTCTTCACTCACTTTTTGGGCTTCGAAGTCACGTGTAAATCCAGTTATTTAAGCTCGGCATTTTATAACATAGTCTCAAACAGTGTTGGAACTCTGTTTTGAAATTTATGTTCTCATGAGAACATATTTACTTAATTTAATGTTCTCAAATAATTTTTTATATTCTCAAATAAGAAAAAATTTTTTTCTCTCTCTCACACTATAGTTAAGTATTGGATCGCTTTTATCATTATTTTGTCAATCCAAATCTGAAATATACACACTCTGCAGAAAAGCATCTACCTTAAAAATTATGAGCTTTAGTTACTGCTATATTTGCCAGAAATAGAGTGATATATAATATCACAAGTGTATGGTAATCATTACATCAGTATTATATATATATAGTATGACATTCATTTGTATATTTTATTGTTTTAACAAGTTTTGGTCTCAATTAAAGTGAATGACAATCAATTATCATTATAAAAAAGTACATTTTTTTTGTCCTTCGAAATTGAACCAACCAAATATGAATTGTTGCCAACTGTCTTTCAGATAGCCTTCAGAGGCTAACGGCTTATCCGAAGCTAGTTTTAGCTGCATAATGGAGCCAAGCCAATCAAAGAAAATTAGCTGCAGATTTTAATTATTTATAGTTCAGCATCAGCTGCAACTGAATGGCTTTTTAAAGTCATTAAGCCATAGTTATTAAAACCAAAACTTGTGTCATGACTTGAGCCGTGGTAGATAATACCGATACAGCTTGCATTGAATTTTATTACGTAGCTACAGTAATAATCATTTTAGAGCAATATAAATTTAAAGAAAGCTATACAAGCGTTAACAGCTCTAAAAAATCTTTAATAGGCTGAAATTAGTCTACAAAACTCTTCGTCATATAATGGTGGGTTTCACATGACATTTCAATTAAGTATCTTCAGGACTTTTCTTATTTAATCAATTAAATATTATCAATCAATATATTAATTAATTTCTCATTTAGATTTTTATTCATATTGATTTAAGGTTCTCTCAAGCACATAAATCAATAGGTCAGAGCTCAATTTTAATTTATGGAAATTAAGTTTAACAGTAAGTAGATTCATTATTGTAATGAAAAAAAAGTTTGATTGGCTAAAATTTATTATCCACATTTCATGATATGAATCTTTAGCAAAATTACAGTAAGAATCGCCTTAATTAATCGTAGTACTTATGCACGAACTTGGTAGCCAGTTAGTCACATTGAGAACATCCTTAGTCTCTAAGTTTAGCGATTATTTATTGTTTAAGTATTTAATATGAGCAGCTCACTTCTCGTCTTCTTATCCGCATTAGTCCGTATAATTATCATCCGTTAAAAAGATTTTTAAATTATGTAGATTAGTATGACCAAATGTACAGTATGGGTGTGAAATGTCTCTATTTTTAATATCTGTTCAGACATTATATTTATTAGGGTTAGCATTAAAAAATGATAGTGGATTGGTATAATAAATTTTTTAAAGAGCCATTTTACGCTCTATACTATATACATCTATGAAATCTTAAGAAATTTCTTGTTATAGCATCTTATATAAATATAGTTATGCTGTATTTGTATTTAATACTTGAACTCAAAACTATTTATAACTATTCTGTATTGGGGTTGCCCAAAATTTTTAAATTAAGCCTACATTCATCTGGTCCTAGTTTAGCATGAAAATGTCACGCAGCAACTTATTAATAAAAATTGTTTTTTATTACTTTACATATTTACATAGAGAACATATGGGGTGAGTCAGTAGAAATGCACTATATTTTTTCTAAGTAAATTTTTTTAAAACTTTAAGTAAGAATAAATCAACAACAACTTAATCAAATTTTATAAAGTTTTTTTTAAACCAATTCTAAAAATTTGTAAAATTTATTTAAAAAACTTTTACTAAATTTGGCTAAGTTTTTGCTAAGTTATTTTGGTTAAAATTCAAAAAAATTTTATTAAAAAAAATATAGTGCATTTCTACTGACTCACGCCCATATTTTTCAAACCAACTATTCTTAAAAAAAATTTTATAGAGAACATCTTAAATTTTGTAAATATTCTCAAATTAAAAGTGATGTTCTTATAAGAACATGAGAACATAAGATTTCCAACACTGGTTCTAAACTAGGTCTGGCTTAGGTTACTACAATGTTTTTTTTTTGGAATTTAAAGCGATTCTTCTGACTGATCATCACCAATACTATCAGTATTTTGAATCAATACAGAATCAGAAAGTTGATGAGCAAAAAATGGTTTAGAATTATTATTTAATAGAGTTTGTCTTATAGTCAATATTGCTAAAATAAATTGGACCAACTGTGACAAAGGCACAGGAGGGATATTATCATGAGGATTATCTGATCTCATTATTATGAATTAGTAAGAACCTTGTAATACCCAAATATAGGCATAAGTCAAATTATTACATGATGATATCACTGATCTTGTGAGTCTAATGATGAGTACAAGTAAGCTATAAAATCAAAAAGGAAAGTTGTGCTTTTCTTTTGCTGCTTTAGTAGTTACCTAAAACCCTGCTCTGTTCATAGAATTTCTATGAATACTGAAATAATAGGTGATACTATGATCATAGCAGATTCCAGACCAGTTTTTAAATAGTCCCACAGTCCTTATTAGTCCCAGTCTAGACCAATCTTTTGAAGATTCAGATGCAATCTTGGTAATGTAGTTAACAAAAATTGACATATTCACTTAAAATCATACAAATGTCTCACTTATAATTGATTACCAATTTATTGGGTGGTAAAAAAATCTGAAAAGAAAAAAATATAAAGAAAAATAATAGAATCTGTTGTAATATATCTATTATAAACTACTTATTATTAGCAATTTATAATTTTGGACTGACCATTATGACCTACTATATGTAGTTGTATAACATTTATTATATATAATATCATTTCATTTTTGGCAGCTATGTTTTTTTTATGCAGAGATTAACATAAAAAATTTCTATCTGAAATCCAAAAAAGGAAATAATTACTTCTACCATTTTACCAGTATGATTACATGAAATGTGGAAGAATAGTTGCATTTAACTTTTTTGATGTTCACTATGCTGATTTTGAAAAATCCTTTTTTTGGTAGAAATAATGATTTTTGCTTATTCATTTTTAGAAAGTGTTAATAGTTTTACATAACTATGCCATTATATAATTATGATATAATTATTGCTTCATATCATATGTAATATATATGTACGACATATATATATATATATATATATAAATATGACTGTGTAAAAATAATGCATTTGGTTTTGAGATAGTCTATTGACACAGCATTCACATAATTCATATTTCTTATCAGCACATTTCATTGTATCTGAACTAATAACTATTGAAGCACAATAGCTAAAATGATGATATGAATTAATCATTGCAACTTTTTTGCTGTGTTAGTAAACCGTCTCAATGAATTTTTTTTTGAATAATCATCTGTAAATGTGATAGTGCTTATCATATATTATGTATATATTCAAACTGTTAAAAAGCTGTGGTTAAATTATTATTGTGAATTAAGAAACAAGAACTACCAGAATTATATTAATAGTCACATATATGATAATACAGTACTGTAGTATATTGTAATTTTTTTTTTTGCAACACTCATTTTAATAAATTATTAAAATAGCAAGTTTGCAACTGACTTTTTCTATAGTAGTGCATGTTAATTCTAATATAATGTAACTAAAAACTTTATAGTAACCCACAATATATATTAAAATAATGCTTTTATATATTACTGGAATAGCAATAGGGATGACAAATGTTTTAAAACATGTTATAATTGTTTGATTTAAACCAGTTTTTAAATATACTTTAAAATATTATGATATAATTTTTGTTATTGTAAAATTATGATACAATTTTTGTTATTGTAAAATTATGATGCAATTTTTTTCATATGAAAATTTTTTTGAAGTGAATATTGTATTGTGAAACTTGGTTGGTGCAGAAATTAAACAATTAGGCTCTTCTGTTTATGTTTTAAAACATTTTATGTTTTAATTAAACAAATATAAAAAACAGTTTTAAACTGTTTTTTTACTATTCCTAAATAGCAAGTAAGTTTTTATAAGAATATTTACAGTAACTCATGAAAGAATTGTGATAATTCTTATGTAAACTAACTAGATTTTAGCATATTCCATGTGCTAGTATGATGTTGAATAAGTTTTGAAAAAAATTTTTGCAGAAACTCATAATAGAAATCACAATAGTTTGAATACAACTAGCTCAATTGCATATATATTGCCAGATAGTGATTATAAATAGTTATTGTATATGAAGTATGCAATAACTATAGTATTTTATGGGCGATCCTGATTGGCCAGTGATCCCAGCTGGTATAGCTAGATCATTCGAACAATTAGAAAGAGAACATAAAATATGTAAAGTATCTTGTGCTTAAAATCCAGTTGGCTCTTCAAATGTTATAAAAGTATAATCTGCCGCGTAAGCAGCAGATCATACTTTTATAACACTTGAAGAACCAACTAGATTTTAAGCACATGATATGGCAGTTATTGCTTGCATAGCATGCAATAACAGATTTATCCAATGCTTTACGATGATTAGCAAATCTTCTTTAATACAACAAAAAAATTTCAAAAATGAATAAAACTTCACCTGATACAAAAAATTTTAGGACCAAAGCTTAATTTAAGTTTTTTTCTGGTCCAAATTCCAAGATAAATACAATTTAATATTGGAATCAACTATGACAAAGATAGGCACAAAGTTAAAAAAAAAAAGCATATGAATGATATTTAAAAACCAATGAAGGTGAAATTTCGAATGAACAGTTTATTGTTGAATTTTGTTATAACAAAGGTATATAGATAAAAAGGTTTTTACATAGTATCTAAAATTTTCTGAATGCCTCACTCAGTTTATTATAATTTTGAAACCCAAGATTAATAAATGTTTTATTCAGTTATACAATTTTAGAATTCAAGGCACTAATTAAATATTTCACTGGTTGTTTGAATTTTAGAACCCAAAATATTGATTGATTAATGTTTTTTTTTTAGAATTTTAGAACTGATTATTTGAATTCATTAAAATTTTAAAATCCAAGATACTGATAATGTTTTGTTCGATCATTAGAATTTTAGAACCAAAGGTAATAATAATATTTTATTTTAAATTTTGAGTTATAAATTTTTAAAATTTATTTAGTTAACTAATAGCATATGCTAAAAAAAGAAGAATGATTAATTCTAAGTTTTGAACACCTTTGAAAGATAATACAAATTTGAACTTACCACTTCATGTAAATGCAACAAAAAAAAACCTGACAATAGATGGTCAAAGGTCTCTATAGTATGAAAATGGAGGTCACAAGATTTGAAAAATGATACTGGTACTACATAATGATTAATAAATAAATATTGTGTAGTGCAAAAATGTAAATTAGATATAAATGAATAAAATGCAAATGCTATAAAATACAAATATGGTGTAACTATAAATACAGAAAAGCTATAAAATAATCAATTTATTTTATAAGCTAATCATAGTAAAGCATTTGATAATAAATAGTTATTGCATGCCTTACATACAATAACTATTTAATGTCTTATTAATATTTTATTTATAGTTTTAATACAACAAAGTTGTACAACTATCTTATATAATGAATTTTACTTGCATGTGATGATCGTACTGGTCCTGTGTAGTATTATATGCTGCATAGCTATCTTATTTATATAGATACATGATCATGATCATGATTATTTATATAGGGAATTACTTTTTATACCCCTAATTTATTAACCATACCCCTGCAAAATTACCTTTTTTTTTAAAACTTTAAGCGAAGATATCACGACAACTACTAAGCTAATTTTGATAAACTTTTTTTCTTTGCATTCTACAAGTTCGTAGAATTCAAATAAAAAAATTCATTGAATTTGGCACAGTAGTTGTTAAGATATCATTGCTCAAAGTTTGAAAAAAATTACAATGTCTATTAAAACAAACAATACAAATTTTTTTTAAACTTTGAGCAAAGATATCTTTGCAACTACTAGCAAATTTAATGAATTTTTTTATTTAAATTCTATGAAACTGTAGAATGTAAAGAAAAAATCATCAAAATTGGCTTGTGGTTGTCGTGATATCTTCACTCAAAGTTTTAAAAAAAGCCAAAATGTATATCAAAACAAAAGCTGTGCCAAAATTTTCTCAAAGTTTAAGCGAGAATATCTCAACAACCACCAAGCCAATTTCGATAAATTTTTTTATTTGAATTCTATGAATCTGTAGAATACAAATAAAAAAAAATTATCAAAATTGTCTTGGTGATTGTCAAGATATCTTTGCTCAAATATCTTCATGCAAATTTTGAAAAAAAGTTTAACGCAGCTTTTTTTTGATATACGGTTTGAGTTTTTTTAAAAACTTTGAACAAAGATATCTCAACATTCACCAAGCCAATTTTGATGAATTTTTTTTTCTTTGCATTCTACAGATTCGTATAATCTAACTAAAAATAATTCATCGAAATTGGCTTGGTGATTGTCAAGATATCCTCGCTCAAACTTTGAGAAATTTTGGTACAGCTTTTGTTTTGATATATATTTTGGCTTTTTTTAAAGCTTTGAGCAAAGATATCACAACAACCACCAAGCCAATTTCGACAACCTTTTTTTTATTTGCATTCTACAGATTCGTAGAATTCAAATAAAAAAAAATTCATTGAATTTGGCCCAGTGGTTGCAAAGATATCTTCATTCAAAGTTTAAAAAAGTTTGTATTATTTGTTTTGATAGATGTTTTGATTTTTTCAAACTTTGAGCAATGATATCTCAGCAACTACAGGGCCAAATTTGATGAATTTTTTTAATTTGAATTCTACAAACCTGTAGAATGCAAAGAAAAAAAGTTCATCAAAATTGGCTTGGTGGTTGTCATTGCTCAAAGTTTTAAAAAAAGATAAATCTGCAGGAGAGTATGGTTAATAAATTAGGGGGTATAAAAATAATCACCTTTATATATAGCGAAGAAAAAAAAATTTTGTGAACCATATAAGAAACTTATGAATTGTGGTAAAAATGTGTCTTTTAGATATTAATATAGCTAACCTGAATATGTTTAACCTTCTGTTTTTTGACTTTTTTAATTAATTTATTTTTTTTTATCAGATTTTTTAATAGTATGATGAATTGATAATCACTAATTGCCAAAGGCATTGGCGAAAGGCTATAGAGAGAGATTGTGGAAATCAATTTATCACTATTCATGATCGTGAGAAATTATTATTATCATGAGAAAATTTTGCAATATGATTTGAACTTGTAAACTAGATTAGCAGTAGTTTTGCTGCTCGGTTCTTTCTAAAAAAAATAAGATGCCTCTTAGCAATCTATAAAATAATATAACAAATAATGCATATCTGATAAATCAAGTATCTGTAAGATGGTTTAGCTGCAAAAGTGACTCAAAATTTCTTATAGATATTTGATTTATTCACTGATATTATCATTCATTATTAAATATAATTTTACTGATAATAATTACTTTATAGATAACTTAGTTCACAACAATTAATTAAACCAATTATATCGCCAATTGTAAATTCAAAGACAAATTTATTTCATGAATAGTATATTTTTACAACAGCTCATTTCACATACAAAACAATTCTGTTCATAACAAAGATGGCGTCGAAACGAAACTACCCGAAACTAGTTTCAGAAGGGTTCTAATCCGAAACTAGTTTCAGATTTTTTAAAAAAAATCAAACCTCCAAAATCTGAAACCCCAAAACTATAATCTGAAACCCAAACTTATAATCCAAAACTCAATAATATAATATTGAAGCTTTTATAGCTGTTTTTATAAATTCTGGGACACTCTAAAAAAATCTGCTAAAGCCTATTTAGCCGAATTTGATAAGTTATTGATTTTGTAAGATCAGTGCATGATCAGTATATAAAAAAATTATTGTTAAGCATATTGTTCGATTAATACTATATTATATTTGCAACATCAATTATTTCAACACTTCATTAAAATTTTTTTTTGCTCTATCTAATATGTATAATACAAAAATTTCTGCCAAAAACTGTTCTTGCCAATTAACTAAAAAAATTTTGAACATAAATTAGACTTTCTTAATAAACATATAGACTTCAAGTTTGTTTTGTTAATCTTTTTTTATTTAATGATATTCTATTTGCCAGATCTATTTTACCTAATTTGGTTATACAGTGTAATCTTTTTTACTATTTTTGGTTATGTGGTGTGCTTTTTTTTACTATTTATAGTATTTTGTACTATCTTTGTGCATATGATCAACAGTTAAAATTTTCTCTTAATCTATAAAAAGAAATTTTTTACCTACCATTTTTATATATTTTAAATATTAATATTAATATTATATGATATGAATTGATACAATACTAGCAGGAAAGAAAGAAAAAAAAAATAAAAAAAATAAAAAAAAATTGAATTGTTTAAAGACAACTAAACTAATTCTATTAAAAAAACATCATTTTTTCACTTGTATATATATTTGACTTATGTTTATTATTAATACTTTCTGAGTTTTTTCATTTTTAAATTTTGTTTTTCTAATTTTTTGCTTGTATGATTGTTTGATAATCAGTAATTGTCAAAGACTATAATGAAAAATCATAACGAAAGAATTTAATCTTTTTTTTATTATTTTTTTTTCCAACAATTATTATTAGTTATATAATAAATAAATAAATAAATAATGATAATAATAATAATAATTTTGTTTTTTGTATAAAAATAAAAAATTAATAAATAAATAAATAAAAATAATAATAAAAGTATATGCTATATCGAAAATTCTCTATGTATAATAATGTCACCTTTAACTGTTATTGTTGCTAAAAAGAATATGTTCTGATTAGTTGGTCAAATCATCCTATAGCTTATAAATGTTATTTATACTAAGCCTAATATGTGCCTATTTTAATCCTGTTAGAATAGTAAAACCATGATATCTCACTAACATTTAATTGGTTACAAATATATATTTTATTATTTGTATAATATCAGATAATAACTATACAGAAAACAATTACTAAAATAAACTCCAATTGTGTTGAATTATTTATTTGTCATTTATATATAAAAAAAAAATCAGTACTATCAAATTTTTTTTTTCTGCACTTTTTTTTTTAAGCGTATTAAAAAAAAAATTGCTAGGTACTATTACTGTACTTTGCTATATAACTTATCACTGATTACATTCTGGCAAAAATATTTACTATTAAAAAAAAAAATAATAATAATGTTATTATAATATAACCATTAAAAAATAAAATAAAATTAACTACCTAATTAATTATATATTAATATCTATAAGACTACTCCAATTTAATTTTCTGTTTAACATAATATAAAGGTCACTTATGAGAGTGGGGGGAGGGCATTAAAAAAAACAAAAACAAAAATATAGCAATTCTATTGGCTATAAAAAATGTAAAAATACAAAAAGTTAATACTGCAATTTGATTGGTCAAAATTGTGTTTTTTTTACATACAAAATTTTAAAAAATAGAGAGAGAGGTTATGTTAAACAGAGAATCAAATTGGTCTGGCCTAATTAACTTATAAAATCAATTCAAGTATATAATTTGTAATATTTATATTATATGTCAATAAAGTGTTACTTCAAACTATGAGCAGGCGACAAAGTCGCCCACCACATATACTATTGCTAGTTATTATATAATTATCTTTGGTAACTTATAGTATAGCAAACTTGTTTATTAAATACAATATAAAAATCAAAGAAATTTTGTAAATTTGACTTTTAATATGTAACTCTACACTCTATATTACATGAGTAGGCACTAATAAAAAAAAAGTTTAAATACAATCAGGGGTTGTAAAAAATGTAACACAAGTTGAAATCAGAGGTCAAGATTTTATTAATATTTATCAATGATGTCTTAATAATTATAATTAAGTTTAAAGTATATATACCGTTTTTTAAAGTGATAGTAATTCATCAACACAGTTATATCTCTGAAATTGTTTGAAAACTCAACCTACAGAAGACATGTAAACACTAACTTAAGCCTTCTAAGTTCTTTCAACTATTTTCTAACAAATATGTCTAAAAAAGCTTAGTAACTAATACTTATATATTATGCATTTATATAGCACCGAGATAAATAGTTTATCGAATTCGGCCAAATAGACTTTGGCAAATTTTTTTAGAATGTCTCAGAATTTATGAAAACAGCTATAAAATTTATTATTCAAGTGAGGTTTTGAATGAGGTTTCTAGTTTTGGATAAGGTTTCAAAAGTTATAATCTGAAGCCCAAAACTTTGGATTTGACACAAAAAGACTTCGGCAACAACTTTGGAGAGAATAAACAAATAAATTATAGATGTTTTGCCAGTTTTGGAGTTTTGATTGAGGTTTTGAGTTTTGGTCAAGGTTTTGGGTTTCGATTGAGGTTTCGGTTGAGGTTTCGAGTTTCAAATAAGGTTTCAGAAGCTATAATCTAAAACTCAAAACTTTCGAAATTGCCAAAAAAGGTTTTGGCGCCATCTTTGATTCATAATCGTTGGAGTAAAAGACATACCACTTAAAGTTAGTGTGAAATTAGCTGTTGGTGAAATATATTGTCTATGAAATGAACTTGTATGTGAATATAAAATAAACTTTATCTGTGGATAAATTGTTGATAGCTGATAAGCTTCAATAAATAATTATCGATAAAATAAACTTATTGGTAAGTTAATTGTCAATGAAAGAAACTTAATTGTCAGTGAACTAAACTGTCGGTGAAATAACATGTTCTCATTTTATTTACATTAATTTTACTCAATTAAGTATTCATTTTGGACACAATTTATTAACTCTTCCTGACAAACACTTGTACCAAATTTTGCTAAAACAAAACTTAAGTTTTCTCAAAACTGTGCTTTTTATCATATTTTTTTAATTAATTTTTATTGTTCTATACCCCATTTTATATATAACTACCAAGTTTTATAGCTCTAAACGAAATTTTAATTAAATTAAACAAACCTTCGTTAAAACAAATACATTTTGAGTTTACTCAAAATCTGCCAAGGAAACTGGTCTTATTTCTTAAGACAAAGTTCTCAGGCTCACTCCCAGCTTCATTTTGATATAAAATTCATTACAAATGGTCTAAAATTGACTGTTTTATAGTCAAAACTCTCTTATCTATAAAATTTATTCTTTTTTTATTCTTTTATTCTTTTTTTTCTTTTTTCTCCTACTCAAATCCGGCCCCAAACACATTTTGGAAACTCAAAAATTAGTGGTTCACTCAATTAAAAATTCCATTTAAAAATTCCTTTTTAATTTTTTATTAATTTTACACAAAACAAACAATTACAAATCCGTATTCTTTCTAATATCACACAAATTCATATAGTATTATCTGCTATTTTTAGCAACCTTACACAAGCCTCTTTGTACTACAAGCCACACCAGCCACAGTATAGCCACACTAGCTACAAAAAAGTTGTACAAATAGTGCAATATTATACAAAACAAATTTTACCAATTTGTGAAGCCCTCTTCATTCTCTTTAACACTAAGTTTAGCAAACTTACTAACAGTTTGTCAAAATGCCTACTTTGATTATAGAAGATCCAGATACTTATAATCTTGACTACTATTACAATAAGTACCCAGACTGTTTTGGTATTGGGACTAAAAAAACAAACCTACTTACTCTACGTATCTTGTTTAAAGATATTAATCCTCTAAGCTAATAAGCAACATTATTATTTTAAAATGCCAACTCAACCAGCCTTTCACATCTAAACACTACAAAATTAATCATACTACTACTCCTTTCTCCTTTTCTAAATGAACTGCAATAGATATCTCTCCAGCTACAGTCATTTCCAAACAATGCTTTGAAAAAATTATTGATTATCTTCCCAAATTTCCTATTTCTAAACAACAACAAGAATTACAACTTATCACACAAATCCAATCCTCCAACATCTATACAGATTCAACTCCAACTGCAATTATTTCTTATTCTCAACACTATCATACATGTAATCTATGCAAAATTAAAAACATTCCATGTGTTTTTATTCAAGGACAAGAAACTAGGCATGCACCAGACTACTCCAAAGCTATGATCTTTAAAGGCTTCTTAATTCATCGTGAATATGTAGCCAATCTCCAATATATCAACCTCAAACTCATTCCTCAAACTAAGACACTTATACAAGAACAACGCTCCTTTTATCACTTTTATTATTTCCAGCAACTAACCAAGACCCAAAAAATTGACCTTCTTAAAAATCTTGCCCATAGAGATAAATTTTTAAAACAAAACCAAAACCAACAACAAAAAACTAACAAACCTACCAGAAACACATTTCAAGACATTGATTGGTTTGCCAACTACCCTATTACTCAAGAAATGAAACAAAACACTAAACTAAACACAACACTTGCTCAAAAACTCTTTAACTTTACCAAAACTTATCTTTGAAAATTTACTCCAGGTCAACCAATCCCAACTCTCATAGAAAAAGAACTAACTTTCAAACCCTCTCAAAAACAAAGCTTCAACTATTTACTCAAATCTATGGCTACAGAAAAACCAGACTTCCTCACAGAATTTTTCCAACAATCAAATAAATCATTTTCTCCAGAACTAAACATTCTTTTATATGTATACACTTCAACTTTAAAGAACCTACTTACCAAATTTACCAAACTTCTTTTTACTAAACTCAACTACATTCATATCTTCAAATCTCATTACTCAATCCCCTTCTACTCTATTGCTGATCATAGCAAAGTAGCAATCAATTTTGCTCACTTATATCTCTTTCTTTACAACAAATACAGAACAATTCACTACCAAAAATTCACAGAAAAACTTGATCTTCATCCACTTAGACTCTCTTTACAATATAACTTTGAATTTGATAGCCCTAAAAAACCTTTTTATAACATTTACAACAATAATTGTTTCATAGTCACAGTTACTTTTAATATTTCTAAATCTAGATTTACAAACACCTTCCATATTCTATTGCTTAAACTCAATATCAACTACTTTAACTCCTGGTTTGAAAACTTCTTTAAAGCTTATAAAAAGCAATTTACCAATATTAATGAAACTAAAGTTCGCAACAATCTCAAATACGAAATTGCAACAACACTTGCAGAAGAATGCAAAAAATACTTACTCTCTAAATACAAAATCTCAAACTCCTCTTCTCTCCAGGATTACTCTTTCCAAACTATTAAAGAAGCTCTCTTCCATATCCATACTTGTAAAAATAAAAATTGCTCAATCCTACCTGAGGATACTGAGCATAATTTATCTAATCTCTCAACCTACTATTTTGATAAATCATTTAAATTATTTTTAGCACCACCCAAAGAAAAAACTTCAACAACCACCCCTATCAACTTAGATTTCACCGTTTTTAACTCTGAAAACCAACATCCAGCAACCTTCAAAAAACCCTTTTCAATGCAAACACTAAATAAGCTAGCCACCAAAGCAAACCAAAAGTTTGCAGAAAATAATAATCTAAAAACAAACCCTAAATGAACTGCATACTATTTTTACTGCTACTTTAAAGCCTATTTTAATACAGCATCAACAAATGATAATATTTCAGATCTCAATCTTAAAGAAGCTCTAGAAAAAACCATCTCTTCTTCCACTAATCTTCATACTCTTGCATGTATAATCCTTCACTACAATATCCAAAACTAACCTACCAAATTCTCAATTTCTCAAATTCAACAAGAATATAAACTTAAATACTATATTGAAGCAGAAAAATTTATCATTAAACATTACAAAATTAATATTCCATCTTCTTTAGATAACTCTCTTTTTCTTTCCTCAAACTCTTCAACTTCATATAGTTCACTTTTTCTATAATTCCTTCTATAGACAACATTAATGCAACTACTGCTTCCAAAATAATGATGTCCTCCATTAATAATGGGCCATTTTGGAAGAGAATGATATAAGTAGGTGGGTAAGAAAGCCTATTTACATGGAGGACCAAGTTAATGATGGCCAGACCCAATGTACAGAACAGGCTATGGTACTCTGCACAACTGTAATAACTAAGTATACAGTGAGTGCCTCTATAGAAGGAAAACTAAATATCTCAGATTCCAATTCATCCAATCCTTCTGAGATGCAAACTCACAATAATATCTATCACACAATTCTCACTCCCATCCATGTTTCTAAATACTCTGCACTTAATAACAACAACATACCCTAATCTATCTTCTAAAGATTTAGACAATGACAATATTTCTCCAACTACATGTACAATCTTAGACAAACTTTCTACTTCTCTCCCTTCCAATCTACTTGAAATATATGACACTTCAACTTGCTTTAACAAATTTTTTTTTTATTATAAACTACAACTCCTTCCTTCTCCACAAACAATAACATCATTTCTTTCATATATTCAAACCACTTACCTATCCTTTTTCTCAGAACAATTCATCAAAATATCTACTGATAATAATAATAAAGCTTATATATACTTACCAAATGAAACTACTTTACTTCAAAACTATTTTATTCTTTTATTTAAAGATCTTTCAATCTACTCTAACACTCTACTCAAATCTGATTATACTACATCCATACAAATACTATCGCTTCAAAGCTATTAATGCTTTTCCAAACTAATTCAATTCACCCCCTGACCCAATATCTGAATATATTTTTCTTTCTATTAATATAGCATCAATAAATATCAATGGCCTTTTTCAATCTAACAAAAAACTCTCTGTAACAGAAATGCTCAATACCAACACCTTTGATATCTTAGGTTTATCTGAAACACATACTTCAATTAAAAAAGAAAAATTTCTCAATAACCAAATACCAAACTATACTAGTTACTGGAGCTCCTATTTATCACTACACCAAGCTGGTGTTGGAATCTTTATTCATCACAATATTGCAAAACATATAGCATATACCTATAACTATAATAGCCACATTATAAGCTTAGATCTCCATTTTAAAAACTTAGCAATTAGACTTTTACAAATTTACATTTCAACTTAAGAAAAAAAGCAACTTTGTAAAGACATACAAGAGAAAATTATTACACTCTCTCAAAACTCTAACTATAAACTAATAATAATGGGTGACTTTAACAGTGTTCCAAACCCAAGAACTGATCGATTCCCCCCAAAAAAATCCTCAATACCCGAATCACAACTCATCAAATATCTTCAAAGTCATCAATGCAAAGACATCTATCGCTTTTTCTTTAAAACTTTACTTTCCAGCATACAAATATTAAAAGCAGAATTGACTAATTTTGGACTAATTTATCAATTACGAATATTGAATATACAGATATTTTTTTTAACTCTACCTTAGATTCAGATTATTTTTTAATTACTCTTGAAATATCAATTATTATAAGCAAACCCAAACTACACAAATAATGGAAAAGAAAATTCTTTCTTTGGAAAGACTACTCTAATGAAACAATCCAAAACTATACCAATCAAACTATACAAAACCTTAAACACATTCTTCTCAAAATTCCTTTAATTACTTGTCAAAATCATTTTAACCTTATATGGAACCAAATTTCTAGAGCCTTAATTAAAGCAGCTAGTAAACATATTCCCTTCAAAAAAAATTAAAACAATTAAAGAAATTTAGGACTCTCAACCATCTAAACAATTACTATTATTTTATAGATACAAACAAATTCAATATCTCAAAAACCACTTTTACTTAACTAACTTCGATAATCTTCTTAATCAATATCAAGTTCAATACTCTGAAAACTTTTTACAAACAAAAACTCCAACTCTTCCTCAAATTAAAAACGAATTCCAACTTATAAAAACTGTTCTTAATCATCAATACTAGCAAAACCTCTATAAGAAAATTAAACAAAAAATCAAAAATCAAAACAAATCTTTTATTAAAGCATCCAAACTATTTTATAGAAAAATTCTTAAAAAATACAATAATATTAATATCAATCGCCTCCTCACCAATAACAATCTGCTCACTGAGCACACTGAAATTCTAAACAAAATTCATTATAACTTTACTGACTACTTCTCTGAAAAACTTTTACATCCAATACCTCCAGAATTTCATCAACTATATCAACCACATCCTGAACTTGAAATACATTATCATGATCTAGAATGGACTGAACCAATTTCTAATCTTCCTAATCAAAAAGCAGTTAGTCTCTCTAAAATCTGCTATGAATATATCAAACATGCTAGCAATTCTTCACAAGACATTTCCAAAGCATTTATTAATAAATGCTTTCAACTTAGAAAAATATTATCAGAATAGAAATCTTCTAATATCTTCCTAATTCCAAAGAAATCTACCTGGGATTTCACACTAAATCAAGTTCACCCTATTTCTATTATTGAACCTTTTAAAAAAATCTTTACTAAAATTTTTACTAATTGACTTGATAAAATAATCTCCTCAAACAATCTTCTTTCAAATCTCAACTTCGTAGCATTAAAAAACCTCTCAACACATACTCTAATCCAAATCCTTCACAATACAATTAAACACTACATTTCACATAATAAAGAAGCATGGATACTGTTTCAAGACATGTCTAAAGCTTTTGATAAGATCAATATTAATTGCCTACAAGATGCCTGTCACAAGATTGGTATCCCAATTAATTGCATAAATCTAATTACCGAACTACATACTTTCTGCTTAGCCAAAGTAATCACTGCACATAGTCTCACATCACCAATTCACATTAAATCTGGTATTGAACAAGGAGAAACATATTCTCCTCTTCTATAGAAGATCTACTATAATCCTATTCTTACTTATATTTCTCAAAAAATACAGCAACTCTTTCTTTAAAATATCTACACTTTCTCTACTCAATACTATCTCTAATTCAAATTCTACCTCTATTACTATACTACCACTAGCCTATATGGATGATACAGTTTGGTATTGCGAACACTCTAAAGATCTACAAGATATTCTCAATAATGTCTCTTCTTTATACAAAATTAATAACATAGAAGTCAACTCAACTAAATCTGATCTACTTCATATTTCCTCCAAAAATTCAAAAACAATAAACCATACTCTTACATTTAACAATTAAGTAATTTCTCCTACAAAACCTACAGACATAATTAAATACTTAGGTATCTATTATGATAGTTCTGGCTCATCCAAACCAACTCTTGACACAATATACAACAAAATAGAAAACTTTTTA
>CAJVPY010000948.1:0-22055 GCA_910591965.1 Dentiscutata erythropus
CAGCCGTACCGGCTGGGTTACCAACCAATCATCATCGTCCATAAAATACAGCAGTTATTGCATACGAAGTATGCAATGACTATATATTATCGAAAGTCCTAAATCTGCGATATATGCTCTCTTAAAGTCGTTTTGTAGTATATTTCCACTATGCAAATCCCGATGAATAAGATCATGAAAATGAATTATCTGAAGATCTGATGAAATACATTGCAGCAGATTTAATTTATCTTTCCAATCCATTTGTGCCATAGCATGTAGATTTTCGCGCAAACTACCTTCTGAAGCATAATGCATTACAAGAATATAATTTCCAGCTTCATCTCTTGATATACCGAAACATTTTAAAAATGTTGGATCTTTGAGTCCGATATCACAATATGCTTTTAACTTATTATTATCATTCAAATTATTAATATAAATAATAAATTACGAATATTATACAGTGATTGATAAAAATGTTTAATAAAGATTACCTCTTTTATAAATTCATCATAATAATTATTGGATTCATGGAGCAACTTAAGCGCAACAACTCTGCGTAAACGTTGACTCATATCATCCCACGTGGCACAATATACAGTTGCAAATCCACCTTCACCTATCTCTTCAATTTCTTCAAATTCTTCATAAGGAATCCAAGATAACTGATATTTATTTTCCATTAATATTTTTTTCAAATTATCTTCAATTTCAGAATTATGCATCCATTCATTTGTAGCTATTATTTATTTATAAAATTTGTCTGCTTTAGATTATAAATAAATCAATAACAATATAATTTATAATAACTTAATTATGATAATACTAGATATTAAATCCTTTTCCCTAATCGGTGATTTAAATATTTTAAATATATTAATTTGTTAAATACAGTATATGTATATACTAGAGTTGGGCACCGAAACCTTTTTTGCCAAATCCGAAAGTTTCGGGTTTCGGATTATAGTTTCCGAAACCCCATCCGAAACCCCGAAACCTTATCCGAAACCCGAAACCCTATCCGAAACCCGAAACTGTTAAAACTTAATATTTGTTCGTTCCAATGAATTATTATCAGCTAACTGTATTTGTACATCAATGATATCGGGATTTAATTTTAGTATAAGTTGGAAATCGATTATAAATATGGTATAGATATAAATTTACATATTAATAAACATGAAAGATTTTTGTACATATTTAGTAATAATATTAAAAACGAATAAATCATTAGGATAGATATCAATGAATTAATCTTATTCTACAATCAAAACTATTTAATAATTTATAAGTAATATTTATAGGCATTTTTTGAAGAATTAATTGATTTGTAACCGTAATTATGTAACGTAATTATCAAAATAAGTCTTTTTTTATAAAAATACAATTAAAGGTTAGGGTTAGGGTGAGGTTAGGAATGGTAAAGGGCACAGTTTATACCAAAATTTAGCAAGGAATTTTTTTTGTTAGACCATAAAAGATTGTTTCATAGTCAAAATTTCGAGTTATTAATGATTTCTTTAAAAAAACAATTTTTGTTTTGATTTCACGTTACACCTGATCTTAAAATTTGATTGGCTTTATTGGATGCGGTTACAGTAACCGTGGTTACAAATTTATTAACTCTTTTTTGAAAAATAAAAATTTTTATTAAATATTTTAAAGCTAAACATCGATTATTATAAAAGAAATTAACTAATATTCACCACAGGTGATTATCACCTGTGATCTACAATACAAACAAAAACAATTAATTTTTAGCAAAACAAAAATTAATTTCTTTAAGATTAGGGTAGGGTAAGGGTTAGAGGTTAGGGTTAGTGGTTAGGGTAAAGCTTTATATATAGTAAAATTTGCCAAGGAATTTTTTTTATTAGAGCTTAAAAGGTGGTTTCATAGACAAAATTTTAAGTTATAGTAGTTTTTTAAAAAAATTCATTGTTTTTGTTACACAAAATTGATTTACATGTTACACCTGATCCTGAAGGTAATAATCACCTGTGGTGTAAATTAGAAATATTCATTATAAAATTTTAAAATTTTTTAAAAATCGAACATTTAGGGTTAGAGTTAGGTAAAATTTAGTTAACTGGATAAATTATATGTAAAATTTTGTGTTGAAAACTTTTACTTAGTACGCAAATTTAGTACTCAGTAAAATATTTGTCATCCAAGTTTTGTTATTGTTTTGATTACAAATCCTGCAATCTGATTGGTTGCATAGTTTCGGGGTTTCGGATTATAGTTTCGGGGTTTCGGGGTTTCGAATTTTTTTAAAAAATCCGAAACTAGTTTCGGATTAAGACCTTTCGGAAACTAGTTTCGGGTAGGTTTCGTTTCGTTGCCCAACTCTAGTATATACGTAATATAATTAGTATCCTAGCAACGTAGTACGACCATAGACCTATCAATCAAACATCAAGATCAGGCGTAATTAAATCAATTTTTTTTTAAAATTATTCAAAATTTTAACACGGCTAAATTTTTTTTATTTTAATTACACACGATCGTATATTATTTGATTGTGGTGCGTCATAATTAGTGATATGGGTCGATCCAAAAAAAGCTCGGGCCGGTCGACCGGGCCGAACTTTATTGCTAATATAAATTTTTCTAATAAGAACTAGTCTCAATATCTATATCGCCACCAGGTAGTTCCTTGCCAAATTCTAGTATACTAAAATCATTTGGTTTTTATTCTTTTTGTCTTTAATTATAATTAATACGTTGGTATTTTATGTTGATTAATTGTCCCTGCACCTGACATGTCAGACATTTCCATTTCCTATATTACAGTTGTTTCTAATTTATCACCTAAATTAGCCTAATAAATGTCCACATTTTTATTAATGATTAGCTGATTTTTATAGTCACGATTCTAGCTCTTCTTTTATCGACCGGCCCGGCCCACAAAGGTGCAGGCTGATGGTCGACCCGCCCATCGGCCCGGCAGTTGGGCCGGGACCAGCCCGTATCACTAATTCAGGTAGTCATTATTTATATTGAGAATTTTAAAACTTTTAATGATATACATATTTATTAAATTTTAATTTTTTGTTATTGTTGAAATATTTGAATTGTCAATTTAAAATAGCATAGTTATTTTAATCATACTCTAAATGTTGTGGCAAAATAAATCCTTCATCGTCATCATTATTATTATCATATTTAATAGATTTGATCATAGTCTTAATTTTTTCTACATATCAGAAGTAATATCGGAGGTATATAAGTACTATTGTTATATGCAGTAAATAAAATAAAAATAAATAAAATACCTGTGTCAATAGTTTTAGGAGCTTGAAAGATATTTGATGTATGATTAGATTTCAAGTCAAAATTAATATTTAATTTTGAAGTAAAAAGTTCATTTTTAAAATTTTTTTTCAAATTCTCTTTAGAAAAACTATAAAGTTCTGATGCACTAGGCCTATTAGAAATATTAGAGTCCCAACATATTTTCATCATTTTTTCATAATCAGAATTTAATTCAAACTTAATAATAGGACGATGACCCTTATAAACATCAATTGCAAGTCGGATTTCATTATCATATTTTTCATCTTCATATGGATTGCATTTGGTTATAAGTTGCCACATTATTATCCCTATACTATATATATCAGCGGCTGGTGTATAATTTTTTTCAAGCAAAACCTCAGGAGCTATGTATGGTAACACACCAATAATTTCCGAGTTTTTATTAGCGGGTTCACTAAATCCAAAATCACAAATTTTCCATACACCATTACTGAATAAAATATTACCAGGATGAAGATCTTTATGAATCATATTACGGTTATGTATTTCATAAAGTCCGCAAGAAATATCATTTAACAAGGTAAATATTTCCCTCCAAGTATGAGTAATATCTATGTTATTTATAAAGGATTTTAAATCACCATCATCTTGACGCTCCAAAACCATCATAAATTTGCTATTTTCAGGATCTTTAGTTAACCCATAACATGAAATAAGGTTTTTAACTTCTATTGTAAGTGTGATATGAATTAATACCTAAAAATAAATTTAAAAAAACCATTAGTATGATTGGAAATTTTCGATTACAATATTATAATAATTTATTTACTTCTTTGAGAAAGTTTTCATATTCATTATTAGAAGCTATTAGACTTTTTAAAGCAACTTTTGTGGGTTGATTATCTCTTATAAACTTTTTATTATAGTAGTCCCAATTAGATATGGTGCCTTTCAAGGAAGCAAAATAGATAGCGCCATTCCCACCTTCTGTTTTTTTTACAACATGCTCAAAGTTTTCATAAGGAAACCATTCAATAATTTTAGGTGGGTCGTGAGAATATGAAATTTGAAAATACTTTATCATTGTATCAATAATCTTATCGCCAGAGCTCCAATTAACAAAGTTATTTATTAAGTACTGTTGAATACAGTTGGCGCAAGAATAGCTCGCAAACAATTCTGACTGACAGTGAATGCACAAAGCATTTAATTCATGATTATCATTGATAGTTGATAGTTGTTGTTTTTCTTGTGGGTAAAGTTGCTCGTTATCTTGGATAAATTTTTGAGCATTAATATAAAGGTTGCTATCATTTTCAAAAACGGTATTCATTTCACGAATTATATTCATAAAAAGAACCGCACGAATCCTAGAATCCATTATCTATAAAAAATAGCTGAGAACGTTAAAATTTTACGCACGTACGTACGTACGTACCTCATTATATAGTACACTCTAAGTTACACGATATATATGATGATTAATTTGTGCTACTACTACGTATACTTGTAATGATACACTTAATAAGTACGTACTTACGTACGTACATACAATAAATACATGCTTTCTTCGTCTGTCATTTAACACAATGGATTGGCTTCATTCGTTTCACAATTGGTCAAAAGTAAGCATTAAAAAATAATTAAAATTTGTTATGGTGAATACAAAAAGTTCATAAATAAACTGAATTTAATTTCTACGCAATACATATTGACATGGCCATATTTTAGTTAGTTAATTCCCAAGACCTAACTACGCAGATGAAAAATTATTTAAAAAATGATCCTTTGGAAGATTCAAAAACGAAAGATTTTGGTTCATACGAAAACCATCTCACAATTTATAATGATATATTAAAAGTGGAATCTAATAATGCAAAAGCATTATATAGTCGAGCTCTTATTTACTTTGCAATGGATCGTAGTGAAGATTCTCTTGTGGATTTGAATAAATTATTGGAAATTGATTCAAACAACATTGATGCATTAATTATTCGTGGGAATGTTTTATTCGTTTTAAATCAATATGAAAATGCCCTCACAGATTTAAATGAAGTATTGAAAATTGATACGAATAACAAAGATGCATTAATGATCAGGGCTATTGCCATTTTTATTTTATTGAATAATCAAAGTCAGTCAAACAACACAGATACGTTAAAAGTTTATCAATACGATCAAGCTCTTGCAGATTTAAATAAAGTATTGGAAATTGATAAGAATAATGTAGATGCCCTAATGATTCGAACAGAAATTAATATTATTCTAAATAATAACACTGATCAGGCTCTTTTAGATATGTGCAAATTATTAGAAATTGATCCAAACAACATGCAAGCACTCATAAATCGTGGAAGAATTTATATGTGCATCAAACTATTTGAAAAAGCAATTGATGATTTTAACAGAGCATTAGAAATTGTTCCAAATAATATGAACGCTTTACTTTTAATTATAGGCCTTCATATTAGCATGAAACAATTCGATCTTGCCATAGTCGATTTGAATAATTTTTTAAAAGTCGAACCAAATAATGTATGCGTTTTAGTTCTGCGAGGATTATTGTATCCTTCTTTGAACCGTAATCAAGAATCAATTAAGGATTTTAATAATGCATTAATGATTGACCCTAATAATTCAGAAATATTCCTATCACGAGGAATTAGTTATTCTATTATGAATAAATTTGAAGATGCGGTTTCTGATTTTAATGCAGCTTTGGAAATTGATCCAAATAACTCATTAATCTTGACTTCACGTGGAAGAGCAAACCATGCATTAGGAAATTATAAAAATGCACTTGAAGATTTTAATAAATCATTAGAAATCTTGCCTGATGATATTTTTACATTGAATTGTCGCGCAAGGACACTTCAGATCATGAATCGATATAAAGAGTCTAAAAATGATTTTATTCATGCGGCCAAGTTGGAAAAGGAAGACACTTTATCTCATGATACTGAAAAATATACTTCAAACATTTTTGAAAGATCATTAATTAATTTTAACAACTCTTTGAAATCTAATCCTAACGATCGTATAACATTAATATACCGAGGAGATACTTATCGAATATTGAATAATTATGAGGCTGCAATTTGCGATTTAAATAAAGCTTTATCAATAGAACCTAATGACATTCTTGCCTTAAGAGTCCGTGCTGATGTATTTCGACAAATTGGTAAATATCATGAATCGTTTGACGATTTAAATAATGCGCTAAAAATCGATCCACTCGATGCGCCTACACTAAGACTTCGTGGTGAAGTTTATTATGCACTCAATAACTATCATGAATCTCTTAAAGACTTTACTAAATCTTTAGAGATACAGCCAAATAATAAGTTTGCGCTAAAACAATGCGTTAACATTTGTCATGCACTGGAACAATATGAAAAATTGCTTGCAATATTAAACAAGTTATTGTATGATATAAAATTTTCTATCGCTTCGGATTTATATGGATATATACAACGCATGTCGAACAAAAATATTGATTCTCTTACAAATTTTATAAAAAATTTAAAAATAAATACTGCTAATTTGCCCATACTAACTACTCGAGGAGATATTTATAATATTCTTGACCGTTATGATGATTCACTTGCAGATTTTAATGCGGTAATAGAACATGAGCCAAATAATTCAATTGTATTACTTCAACGCGGAGGAGTTTATTACTCTACCAATCGTTTCAATGAATCTCTTGTTGACTTAAATAAGGTTTTGGAGATGGATTCAAATAACGAATCTGCATTGAAGATGCGTGGAAATATTTATTTTATTATGGATAAATATGAAGATTCTCTAAATGATTTCAATAAACTTTTAGAAACTAATCCAAATGGTGAACTCAGTGTTTTTAGATTACGAGCTATGCTTAATTTATTTTTAGGTAATGATGAAAATGCGTTGACTGATTGCGATAAAGCTTTAGAATTTAATCAGAATGATACTGAGACTTTAAGAATTAGTGGTAGAGTTAATTATTTAATGAATAACTTTGAAAAATCTCTAGCAAGTTATAGTAAATTATCGCGTGATGAATTAAACAGTGATGATTTAAAAATTCGTGGTCAAGTTTATTATTTGATGGGTAATTTTGATGAGTCGTTTTCTGACTTGAGCCGATCATTAGAATTAGATCCAACCGATTATAGTGTTTTTAATAATCGTGGAGTAACCCTATATATGCTTGGTAGCTATGTAGAGGCTTTACATGATTTCAATGAAGCATTAAAATACAATCCTGATGATGCTCATTGTCATGGATATCGTGGTGCAACTTACTTGAAATGCAAGGAATATGAAAAAAGTCAAAAAGATTTGGATAAAGCAATAGAATTGGATCCTAGTGAACTTTATTTTTATTGGCAACGCGGTTCACTTTTTTACGCTAGAGAGGAATATGAGAAAGCAATAGAAGAGTTTGCAACATTGAATGGATTCAAGCCAAAACTTGTGGTTGATAAACTCGAACAAGCTGAAGCGTTTTATAATCGTGGGCTTTTATATCAAAAATTGGGTAGAATTGAAAATGCTATATCAGATTTTGAAAAATCTTTTAATCTGGATCCTAGCAATGATGCTGCTAAATCCATTATGGAAATACTTTCTGAAAATATATAAATATAATAAATAACATGTTACCTTGTTTTATTCTTTTTTATTTTATATTCTTAATTATTAAGCAAGTTTATTGTCAAAATATAGTAAGAACTTATGTCTTAAAAAACTTAAAAATACAAAAGTTTTATCTGTAATTATTATTATATATATATATTGATAAGTCTAAAATGCACCTAAATTAATATAGTATTTTTTAATAGAGACGCCTACTGTAAAGTCGCAACTTTGCACTTCGCAACCCCTTTTTGCCGCAAAAAGATTTAAGATCACAGAGTCACAAGGTTGAAAGTAATTGAAAGACACAAGGATGCAAAATCACAAATTATAAGGTTGTGAATTTATTGTGTTATATATTGATATACATATAAAGCTTTAATTTCAGTTTAACAAAGCTTAACAAATTTTCTCACAAGATAGATTAATTTGATTAATATTGCGATATTATATTACAATGAGACATTACATAATTATATATTACAATATTTTTATTGTTTACGGCACTCGTACTTTTTTAAATATAAAATTTGATGATAAGTCGCAACCCTAGTTGCGCCATAAAAAAGTCGTCATTCTCATGACCTTATTCGTTGTGATTTACGTACATAGTGGAAATAAATTTAGTACAGCAATCGAATAGCCATTAATTAAAAACTACAAAATATAATCTTTGTATTAGATATCTGAGTTTTTTTATAGCAAAAATAATAATAATAATGAGATAAAATTTCTTTATTTTACATATAATTTTAGTACAATGCATTATCTTGTTAATCTTTATAAAAACCCCTTAGCAAAGGTTATGTGCGAGTCTCCTGATATTAGTAAATTTGATTATGCACCCACATACGTACGAATACGTATGTACCGTACATGCGTGAGTAACACCTGGAAGAATCTTTTAGCGCTATGATTAGAGATACAGGAGAATTAATTCCACACGTGTAGAATTAATTCTAAAATCAATCTACAATTCTACAATTCTACATGCATGACATTGTAGAATTGGCATAATTCTACAATTCCAAAATGTAGAATTGATCGTTAATAACTTTAGTAATTTTACAATTCTACACTTGTAGAATTATGGATCGGCAACTCTACAATTCTGCAAACGCAGAATTGTAGAATTGTCAAACATTAAAAGCACATTATGCAGAAAAGTTATGATTTTGATGTAATTCCTAATGTAAATTTATAATTTTGCAATTAATTTAGGGGTTTTTATAAAGAAAAGTTGACTATACTATACTTGTTAGGCGAAACTTTTTCCGAATGATGATAAAATTGATTTCATCAATTTTTGGGTTTGCCGCAATTTTACCACTGTTTTACCAATTCATCCTTTTAAGTTTTTAATGAAGAGTTTTGACTTGCGCCAGTATGAAATTTCTAGATTTCATCTAATGGTTATATTTGGGGCTTTGCCTTTGCTAGTTTTAAGTTTTGTCATTTATCATCATTCGGAAAAGGTTTCGTCTAACAAGTATAGTATAGTCGACTTTTCTCTGTAAAAAGCCCCTAAATTAATTGCAAAATTATAAGGAATCACAGTACATCAAAAATGTAACTTTTCTGCATAATGTGCTTTTAATGATCGACAATTCTACACAATTCTACACGTAGAATGCAATTCGAATTGTAGAAATTACGTCAATTCTATGTCATGCATGTAGAATTGTAGAATTCTAGAATTATTGTACGGGTCTTATGCGACAACCCGTGTTTTTTTTCATTTACTTATTGGCACGAGATTGTTACGACAGACACCGTGCAATAAGTTAGTTATTATACAGTATGGGTATATGAATAACCCAGTTACACACGGGCTCCCGTCGTGTGTAACTGGGTTATTCCCCATACAACAACTATAAATTACTAAATTTATTAATGGTCACCAATTCTCGATTGTACTGCATTGTAGAATTGTAGATCGATTGTAGAATTAATTCTCCTGCATCTCTAGTTACGATTGATAAATTTACACAAACCCAATTTAAGTAATTAATAATATTCACTACATTCTTAATTAAGTGACGTGAGGTTGAGACGTTGTTGTGGTATCTTGCACTCAAATATTAATGAGAGGAGAAATTAATCAATGAAATGTAAAGATCAATCGGTAGTATAGAAAAGGAAGTATATGCTATCTGAGGGTTGTGAGTAGTGTACATTTTAGGTAATAATAGCATCACAAGTGAAATCGCAATCTAAGTAAAATCTCTTATACGTAATCTATTAATAAAATGATAGATGAAAAAATTTTCTTTCTGGCGAAGACGTTACAAGTTACGACAAAAAAGTTCTATAATCTAAACCACATACAGTAAAAAAACTGTTTACACACGTACGAAATTGTCACACTACATACACATATACGTACGAAAAAGTTGATCAGTCAAAAATTATACGTAAATCTGAAAATCTTTGAAGTTGCAACTCCTCTCATATAAATGAAGGTTTCTATCCTAACTCATATTTTTATGTTGTTACTTATTTATAAACCGTGAGCAAACTTCTGTGATTTACTCATGCATATTGGTTTCGTATGTTCACATATGTAAAGGAAATTTAGGATTAATATTTTTAATTTAGTATTGATATTGAAAACCGTTCAAATATTATTGAGTATAAGTTTATAATCGTGCTCCATATAATTTAAAGCTTATAATACAACTATTAGAGCTAACTTATTGTATGTGTTCACTCTCCCGAAATCGACAGTGACATACCATATAAACTTGAGCATAAAACATCACCAAATCTAGAAGATATGCAAAGTGAAGTAAGTTAAAAATTGAAATTATTACTATATTGTACTAATATATATAGGTTAATTTAATTTATTTTAAATATTCAAGTTAGTATTCGATGAATTTAGTTCTGCAAGAAAGGAAATTAATGGAGAGTGTGAAAGTTGCAATCGAAATAATACATCGTTCGCTTGGTGTCAGACATGTGATCCTCAGAAAATAACACAAGGATGGACAAGCGGAAATAAGGATGTCGATAATTGTATCAAAGAACTTCAGCTTAAAACCATATCTTATGAAAATGTAATCGAATGGATTCCTTTTGATAAGTTAGATAATATTCAAAAAATTGGTAATAGAATTTTAGCAATCTGGTTAGATGGAATACGTTATGTAAGTGAAAATGGACGTGCATATAAATATAGTTATACTCGGTTACGTGTATCATCATGTAAAGTGGAGCTTAAAACATTAAGTAGATCACCGAATTTATCAGATGTGTTAAAAGAAGTAAGTTAAAATATTTTAACTGCATATTGTACTGTTATTGCATTATTTTAGCTTATATTTATTTATATATATTTATAAATATTTAAGTTTATAGATTATATACAGTTAAATAATAGCGAACTCAAAATATATGGATTAACTCATGACACTGCAAAAAATGAGTATATCCTGGTATTTGATGAATTTGGTTACAAAAGGGATAGAAATTATGGAATATGCGCAAATTGCAACCGATACAACACATCTTTAGTTTGGTGTCAAACGTGTGATCCTCACCTAACAACACAAGGATGGACAAGTGAAAACAAGGATATCGATAATTGTATTAAAGAATTTCAACTTAAAGTTACAAACTATAAAGATGCAATCGAATGGATTCCTTTTAATAGATTGGATAATATTCAAATGATTGGTGATAGATCTTTGGCAATATGGTTAGATGGGATACGTTATATAAAAGAAGATGACTATGGTGATTATAGACAGTCACGTACACCAACGTATAAAGTGGAGCTTAAATCATTAAACAGATCATCAAATTTATTAGATTTGTTAAAAGAAGTAGGTTAAAATATTTAATTGCATACAATCGTACTTTATATATTGTTTTATTTAAATTCATATTTATGTATTTTAATATTTAACAGTTTAAAGATTATTTACAGTTAAATAATAGCGAAATTAAAGTATATGGGCTAACTCACGACACCGAAAAAAATGAGTACATATTAGCATTCAATGAATTTGATTCAGAAAGAGACTAACTGTCAAGGCCACAAAGTTTATTTATTTTGCATTACTGCTACCCAAATTTTACAAAAATATATATATTTTTTACAATATCAATTAGTTCTAAAACAATAATAATATTTATTTAATAATTTAGTAAATTATAATATATAATTTACATCATTTTAACGAAATACTTATAAATTAAATAAAATTCAAAATTATTATATAAATTTATATTTTAATGTGTGCAAGCTAAATATTCTTGTATTTTTATAAAGAACTAGCTGGCAACAGTATAATAGAAGTTCAGTTTAATTAATTGTCGATTCCAATTATCAAATTGACCAATATTGGTACAGTACCCGTTCAACTTTTTGATACGCTATATTTTCCAATTTAGAAGGTATAATATTATGATAACGATAATCTTTTTTTCCTATTTTAGAAAATATCATGTACGTTGTTGAAATTTTGATGATATTTATATTGCATCAATATTACATTTATCGTAATAATTTATAAATACAGTAGATTATTAATGTATTATATCTAAATCAAGTATAGAGTGGGAATGATTAAATAACGCAAAGTGTAAACCTAATCTCTTAATGCCACAAAAAGATTTTATAACTAATATATTTCAATTCCAGGTCTTCATTCCAGGTTCCTGCTTTGCAACACTCATTTTAAAAATCAAAATAGCAAGTAGGCTTTATGAATTTTTTATAGTAACCGCAATAACTGTGATAATTTTAACTGTATATTCTGGTCGTAGCGAGTAAGTTCAATAACAGAATTTTTTACAATTATAATTTTAGTGCAACTTAATTATATAGCAATCATAATAATTTAGTTGCAAACTAACTTAAATTTAACCACAACTAGTTTCTATAAGGACGTTTTTAGTAAAAATCATGCCAATTTTAATACAAGACTAACTAAACCTTAACCACTGTGCATTTTACATTAGAGAGTAAGTTCTGTGACAAGATTTATTAGAATAACTATAATTTCAATGCAAACACATAATCTTAACTACATAATGTATCTATAGAATAGTAAGTGTGTTCAGTAACAGAATTTTTTGTAACAATAATTCTGATGCAACTGACTTAACCATGACCATATACATGAACACTGGAACAGAAAGTTCTGTGAAAGAATCATCTATAGTAGATATTAAAATAAGAATTACTCAACCTTGAATAAAAATGATTCTCATGCAAGCTGTGAGTAAGCTCTACAGAATTTTTTATGGTAGAAATCACTATAATTCAAATGTAAACTAACTCAACCTTAATCACATAGAAATCATAATAACATTGAAGAAAACTAGCACAATCTTAATTGCATGGAAATCATAATTATAATACTTATGTGAACTAAAACAATCATGTGTTGTCAGAATAGCGAGTAAGTTCTGTAACAGGGTTTTTTACAGTAGAAATTATAATAATTCAGATAAATTCTAATAACCTTAATCATATAGAAATCATGATAATTCTGATGCAATTAGCTAAACCTCAATTACATAGAAATTATAATAATTAAGATGCAAGCTAAACAATTTTGGCCATATGTTGTGGTTATTGGAATAGCACATAAGTCTGTAATGGAATTTTTTACAGTAGAAATCATGATAATTCTAATGCATCTAATACAACGTTATTACTTTTTTAAAATTTGGATTTAGTTGTATTGATGAATTGTGAGATTTTTTTTGTCCATAAGTCTCATGTATATTAGAAGTTTACATATTATATGTGATCAGACTGGTCCTACACGGTATCGTATATTGCGCAGCTATCCTTATTGATAATTATAGTATTTGTTACATAAAAATCTTTTTCTGTGCTATAACAGCACCCAGTTCAAATAACCAGGGAATATATTTTGACAAATACATTATTCAAATTCTAAATTAAAAATAGATAAATAGACTAAATAGTTTACTTACATATAATATTAAATTAAATTTATTGGTTATTTTAAATTTTATAATAAGCAAATTTCTAATTGCTTATATAATTAATAGATTTTTTTTACTAGAGATATATGGGATCTTTGTCTTGAAAATGACCTTACAGAACTATGTAGATTTTATTAAAATTTCTTTCTATCTAATAATCCAATTCAAAAAATTTTTTTATTTTATTTTGTAGAACTTGCTAAGCTCTATAAAATAAAATAAAAAAGTTTATTTTAATTTAATTACTGGATAGCTAGAAATTTTAATTTTTATTCATAAAATCTACATAACCCCGTAAGGTTATTTTCAAGACAAAGACCCCATATTTTCAAATTTCAAGTTAATATATTATATAAAAAAGCAAATATAGTTTCAATAAAAAACAAACATATCTTTAAATTAAATTTTATATTTTAAATTTGATAATTTATTATAATTTAAGAGGGTTTCTATCTAACCCTCTAGAATCTTCTTATACTTGTTTACTATAAACTCTATCCTAAAAACTAACCTCTAACCTTAATTCTTAATGCACCTCAAAATTTTATTTTTCAGTAGCATATCTATTTTTACATTGTACAATACTTCATTTTAATTCGATTTTATTCTAGCCTATCATATAATTAGTTTATTAAGATTATTATACCTAATTGAATCAAGTAATTTAAGCTACTTTAACAATTTATACTTTTTTTTTAAAATAGAAATAAGACTCAACATATTTCTGCCCACCCAGGATATAACTAATACTATTCTACCCTAAAATCTCAAAGGCCATTTTCCTGAAAAGATATAATACTGACTAAATTAGCAAGCATTATGACTAATGCTGGCTAATTGTCTTTCAGGATTTTTGAGTAGAACCCTATTACTGATACCTATAAATCTATATAAGAATAACTACTTGATAATGTGTATTAGTAGAAATAAGTACATAAAAGCGTGATGTGAGTGGGGTTGAGTAGGGATAATACCCTTTGTTTCTTCATATGATGTTTTTTTTGTATAGTTTCAAATTTTTTTATAGTTTGAAAGACAATAATTCATCATTAAATATTGAAATAATAAACATTGGGAGGAGGTGTTGTGCAATTTATAAAATAATTATTAAAAAAGATTATTTCCACATAGTCTACTTGTGCTATATCTTAATATGAAATAAGAATAATAGTAACTCTCTCTCAACCTAACCATTAAAAAATTCTATTTAAAAGCCAAATTTATAAGATTTGTAAATTACACCTACTTTCGAAATTACTGTAATTAATTATAATAGTACTACATATTTACAATTTTAAAATTAAATTGAAAGAGAGATGAAAAACTAAAAAGTACAGAATAGTTTGTGAAGCTGAGGTCAAAAATTTATTCAAAACTAACGTATGTTGTAGAAGAGGTTCTGGGGCTGAATATTAGTGCCTATACTTTTTTTATTTTTATATATTATATTAGTTTATTTTTCTTTATATATATTATGCAAATTAAACAATTATTAGAAAACTAGTTACCTGTGTGCAATTTGTACATAACACGATATATATTTTGTACATAGTGATGTATACATTTTGTAAATAAGTACAAAATGTAGATAGAAGCTATGTATATTTTGTACATATGTACAAAATATACATCAAAGCCATGTACAAAATGTACATAGAAAAACTAGTTAGACAGTGAACATAGCCCATTGTAAAGAAGAGCAGTCTAAAGGTATAAAAGATCCACCTTTTTTGCTTTAATAAAAAGTAACTCAGTTGAGTTTTGAACTTCTAAGTCCTTTAGTAGAAGTTAGTTCTTTAAGAACTATGCTTCTGATCTCATAAATTCGTCTTTAATAAAAAATTATATTTTTCGTAACCCAAAAACTATTTATCACTCAGAGTATAAAGAAAATACAAAAGAGAGTTCAAATTAATAATCAGACCCATTTTTATAACAATAAATTAAACTTTAATCGAATATCATCATAACTACCATTGTTATACGATTTCATCAATCAATCAAAATTACCCAAATTTACATGACACATGACTCCAAAACTGAAGAAGACCGAACCAGAAAGTAAAGAAAATCGTTAACAAAAGAAATTACCCAGAGATACTATAACTTCTTGACTTAAAAAAGTAAAATAAAACTTATTCTGACACAAGTATTGTATCCACATCAAAAACTCAAACCAAGTTTATCCATGCCTTGATCATCACCTTCCACTTTTGGAGCCACAGCTTTGGACCCTAGTATATATATATATGTTTTAGTATAGCTAAATAGTTGTTAGTTAGTTATTGAGTATACTATTATTTCTCATTTTTATAATGTGTAATAATAAATAAACTAGTGCGATAGGTGGCACTTTGTGCCACCTTTCTTATACAGAGTTTAACAACTACTTCATCACAGTACACAATATGTAATTAGAGTCAAGCTGGTATTAGAATTATTGTGATTGCTATTTACTGTAAAACTCTATTACAAAATTTACTTGCTAATACAACAGACACACTTGTTAAGACTCAGTTTGTTTGTATTGAAATTTGCATAATTTCTACAATTATGTGTAAATACTCTGTCACTAAACTTGTTATTCCAGTAACTGCAGTATGTGGCTAAAGTTGACATTAGTTTGTTTTAGAGTTATTGTGATTTTTATAGTCATTGCTGTAAATTCTGTTTTCAAAATTTCAATGATTGCAGATTTAGTTGAGTTAGCTGTACTGGAATTATCATTATTAAACATGTCCAATTGGACTTACTATATTTTTTATAATATATATAATTATCAGATAATCTCAATAACAAGATTACAAAATATCATTATAGTAGCACCATTCTAAAATATCGATATGTTAAAAATTTTAAAATCAAGATACTTTATCTGTTATTGTAATTTGATCAAATATCTAAAATTTAATAGCCTGATAATTAACCTTTTATATACTACTGTATAGATTCTCACATGTATCTGTTATAGAATTTGATATTCTAGTCAGCCATAATATATAGTTAAGGTCAAGTTGGTCTGTATCAGAATTATTGTGATTTCTACCAAGAACTAAAGTAAATCTTGCTAATAAAATTATCGCAATTACTGCAAGAAATTCTATTACAATACTACTTGCTATTCCAGTAATCAAAAATGTGATAAATTAGCTTATATTGGAATTTTGTAATATAATATTTATGTTAAATCAAGTTAATTCACATTAGAATTATTGTGACTTCTATTATGAGTTGCAGTAAAACTTGCTATTCAAGTGACAATAATTTGTAGTTAAGTTAATTAGTATTGTACTTTCTGTTATAAATTGCTACAAAAAAATTCTGTTACAGAGCTTGCACGCCACTCTGTTTGTTATATGTTGTAAGTTAGTTTGTATTGAATTATTGTAATATTCATCATGAGTTGTGGTAAAAGATCCTGTTAACGAATTTGCTACTCCAGTGAGACATAGTATGTATTCAAGATCGAATTAATTTTGTATTGGAATTATTGTGATTTCTACTATCAATCCTGTAAAAAAATTTGTTACAGAACTTACTATGGTGATACAGTATAGATATTAATACCCCAGTTAAGAATAGCAAAGACACATAAGTTCGTATAATATGTCATAAAAATTCAAAAACCCATAGTAAAGCAAGCTACATACAGTTTAATCAAGTGAACAAACCATAGCTCCAAATACAATAACTGGTCAGGCTTATATAGAGTTGGCTTATTTTTGCATCTATTACAATTTTGGAATTCGGATATAATTTTAAAAATTATGACATTGCTATATAATAATCATACCATATTTGAAGTTTTACATATTCAAATCACATTTTATAGTACAATTAATCAATAACTTTCCTATAAATTCTACATGATAGCTAATGTTACATATACATTATTGATTAAATTGATTACTCTCTATTCTACTTCTACGCTGGCTAATTAATTCTACAGGGTTTAATTGGTTACAACACTAAACATACATCCAAGAGTCAAGTATCTCTTTTTCTTTATTAAATTAGGTATATAGCTAATTGGTCAATTGGACATGTGGACAACAACTAAAGTTAATTAGCTACTTGTCCTATTAGCTATGTCCAATTGGACATGAGGGCTCGGGCTAATAATTTTTTTATTGAACTTAAGGCTAGTGAATTATGGCATTATGGCATTCTACTATATGGTAGAATTAATTACGGCACAGAGCCCAATTGCTATAAATGTTATATGCTATAATGTTGCAATGCTGTAATACCGTAATGCTGCAATGCTATAATATCATAATACTATAGCAGATAGATCTTTGCATTGTAATAATGCGATACCATAATACTATAATATTATAATAATTATAATAACATGGCTATGTAACACAATCATGCCAGACCAGAAATAGATGATTATTAGGCACTAAAAACCAGAAACTTAATCAGTGATTTTTATATATATCATTATAATTATTATAACTTTAAATTATTAACAATTAATAATTTATAACTATGTGATTACATTAAATTATTATCATTATTAATTCAAGAGGTCCCATTACTAGGCGCAGATACGAATATTCATAACATAAGTAGTTGTATTTTAATTTACTATATTTCAACTACTAAAATTTCTTAAACTCCTATTAACTTATTTTAATGACATTTTTGCCAAGATAATTTTCTGAATAATTTATTTACTATAGTGAGTATAATTATATAACCAATATATATATTTTAAATATAAGATATTTAAATTTGTAGGTATACATTATATTTACATTATACCTTAATTTCACATTAATCTAGTTCGAGTAGGTATATTAGACATTATTTAAGTAACTTCAAGAGAAAATAAAACTTCAATCATATAAATTCTGAATGATTAAAGTCACATTTCTCTTGTCATCACCATTTATTAGTGTATTAATTAGTATGTTTTAAGAAAGTACAAAGTAATATAAAGAATGTTCATAGTCAGTTATTTAAAACAAAGGTGTTTGCGAATCTTTGTTAGGGACTTCAAAACTAATATATTTTAAGTAAATAAAAATCAAATTTAGAATTATAAATGTTAAATTAAACAGTTATTTGGCGATTCATATTTATATAGTCTAAAATGTAATTAACAATAAATGTGATTATCATTTGAAACCCCTTATGTATTATACTTTTCACATTAATTTAATTACATGAACTTGATATTATTTTGTTCTGCTCACTCCATTGATGCTTCTTTTGTAGACACAAAACTTCACTCATAACTAAAATATAACATAATATTCTTTACTATTACCAATTTAATCATGAATATAATAACTATGTTGTAGATCTGCAGCTTGGGCATTTATGTCAATCATTAATTGCTTTCACAACAATAAAAATATAGAGCAAATTAGGATAATTTGGGACAATTTGGAATTTAGAACTTCCAAAAAAAAATCTTTTTATTTTAGGATAATCCGAAAACAAACTTTATTTCCAACTACAGTATAAGAAATAGCCTTGACAGAACAGTAAAAAAAAAAAAAAAAAATTAAGATCTTTCACTATGAACTTGATTATCTATTCACAAAACTAGTAAATTTACTGTGTCTTATCTTAAATCTAAAGATTACTTTTAAACAATAAACACTAAAGGAATGTTATTCTATATTATTTATGTTATTGCTGCATTACAGTTTTTAACACATTACTGCAATAACATTATAGTATTTAAATACAAGGTATTTCAATATAACAGCATTATGACATTGTGGCATTATGGCATTGCAGCTAATGATGGGTGACGCAGCAATTTTGGCATGACGCAAATGGTTTCGTCAATGGTTTCGTCAATGGTTTCGTCAGGCGCAACTTTGACAATTGACGCAACTATTGACGATTGATGCAACTAATAACTATTGACGCAACTATTGACGCAATTAATATGGTTAAGGATTAACTTCCTGAATCAATTTTACTGAAATGCCAGTTTACCAAAGTTATAATACTGACATCCCAATTAACTAACAAGACATAATTCCGAAATCTCATTTTACTGAAATATTATTTAATTTATAATAAATGAAACGAACATATTAAATGAACAAACTATTTTTAATGTAGTAAATCTATTATAACGAATTGACTTCAAGTTAAATTTAGTCTAGAGATTCATTCAGTAGTTAATATTACATTCCTATTATAAAAGAGAGGAGCAAAAAATAAATAAGTAAATAATTAATTATATAATGCATTCATCCAAAAAAAAGAACTTTGTACATGATCTAGTAATCGGATCTGCATCAATTTTTAACAGCGATCATAGATTGGAATTTTGGATTTACATAGAATAAAAAAGCCTGAAAAGTATAAACAGATGGGTAACAATAGAGGATAGCAACAAGGCAATTGAATGGAAAGAGGTATGGAAAGATATAGTTTACTAATCCCCCTAAGTTCCTATTGGCCGAATACAAATTTTGTCTATCATTGAATGAAATAAATTACTAATCGGATGGCTTAAAAAATGTAAAAAAGTATCGATTCAAATAATTGATTTGTAATTGTTATTTAAGTTAAATGTTTATTTAAACTTCAGAAGCTCTTTTTTCAGCAGTTTTTCTTGAACCGTTTCATCATCACAAACTGAAATAAACATACATAAGAGAATAGCCAAGTGGGAACTAAAATTTCAGCTTTATTTTTTATTATTTATCTTTTTTTTTAAAAAAAAAAATTTATTTATTTTAATTAGACGGGACTATAAAAAGCCACAAGTTTAAACTTTTAATTTAATTAGATTATTTGTTTTAAATTAAATTAAATTAATTTAATTTAATTTAATTTAAATTAAAATAAATTATTTTATTTTATTTTATTTTGATTTAATTAAATTATTTTATTTAAATTATTTTATTTTTAAATTATTTTATCTTTAAATTAAATTAAATTAATTTAATTTAATTAGTCTAATTTATTTTATTTTAACTTATTTTTTATTTTATATTTGCCGCATAACCGCTAAATAGTGCATAGGGGTTATTTTGAATTTCAGCCTAAATTAAGCTTAATTTAGGCCGAAATTCGAAACCGCGTTATTTTGTGGTTATACGGTATTTTTAATTTTTACTTTTTTTATATGTTCATTTTACCGGGAACGCCAAAGAGGGGTGATGTTAACCGAAAAATTAACTTCAAACGTCCTAAGTTGCGTCACTAGTTATAAGTATATATGGGTGTTTAAATTGCCCATCTTAATAAAAAATCAATTACGGCATTTAGGCAGCCAAAATTAGTCTTATATAGTGTGAAATTAATTTCATATTTGCCGAAATTATTGCCAAAATTTTTTGAACTATTTTCATCAAAATACATCATATAATATAGTTCTTTCGAAGAGTTTCATATAAAATATTTAGCAATGTCGAAAATGTTTGCCGAAAGTACGATTTTTCAAAAATAATTTAGGCACTCATGTATAGTCATAAGTTGCGTTATGAGTCGCGTCATAAGTTGCGTCATGCATCATTTCGTTAATTCGAAGTTGCCTGACGAAATGGTTTCGTCATGCGTCAATGACACAAGTTGCGTCATGCGTTACTCATCACTAATTGCAGCATTACAGCACAAAGTAATTACTGCAAATAATACGGCACATGCTGTAACTGTATTAATTTGCCAAATTAATTCTACCGACAACACTAGTTAAGGTTTAGTTAGTACGTAGTGAAATCATTGAGATTTCTATTGTAAAAAATTCTATTAAAACCTTACTTATTATTTTGTCCATAGAATGTATTAAAATTGATTGGTTTGCACTAGAATTATCATGACATTTGTCATAATATATTGTCAAAAAAAAAGAAGCTTTTTACAAAACTTAATAACATATAGCGCGGACTAGTGCGTATGATACATTCCATAAGCAAAATCTGTTAGGATCTGGGTATTATAGATGGTGACTATTCATTTGAAAAATCTTTTTAATAGGATATACTTTCATTCCACCGTGAAATTTTTTTGAGGATACTATGGTCCGCGCTGTATGGTATTAGCATGATGGAAATTGGTTTTGATTGGCCAATATTTATGATCTGTGTGTAGATATTACACCAAACCTGTGATTATGTCATATGATATATATAAATAAATTGACCAATAAAAATGCCAAATTATTGTCATATGGGGTCTTTGCCTTGAAAATCACGTTATGGGACATAGTAAATCATATGTTCCATAACTTGATTTTCAAGGCA
>CAJVPY010000949.1:0-22054 GCA_910591965.1 Dentiscutata erythropus
AGATTACAGATTTCTAGATCCAACCGATAATCGACAACCGTAAACCGTAACACAGGCTATTTTTCAAAATTCGTCGTTCATGGGATTTGAACTCTAGACCTGCCACTTGGAGAGGGTGATGACTAGACCACTACACTAAGTCGCCACACTTCATATTAAGTAAAAATGTTTAAAATAATTAAATTAATATAATGAATATAAAAACTCAAATTTGAAAAATTTTTGATTTGTCTCTTTTTTATTGACTTCACCCCACATATTGACTGCTATCATTGTGTTTGTATCTCAGCCACCTTTTGGGTATGGCCGTAATATAATCAGTATCTCAATTTTAACTTTCCTAATTAGTTCTCAATTACGTACTATATTATACAAGATTTTTTATTATTATCTATTTTTGTATTATTATACTTCTCTTTCTACTTTCTGAAGCAACTTTATAATTCTTCCAAATTGGTTTATTCTAGCAGTTTTTCACTTTTTTCTTCTATATTGGTGTATATAGCCCTCCATATATTGATATCATATGGCATGGCCAGATTTATCGAATCTCCAGTTGTTATCTGCAGTGTACCATCTACTTTATACAATGCTTCTATAGTTGGTATGATTAACTATAGTATAGGTGCCAAAGCTTTTCAATATAACTATATTATATAGGTGTATTACTGATGATCATTTTACTTCCAGCATAGTAGTACAAGAAGGCCTGGAACCTTGACTTATAGCACATCAGTATGTAATCTATCATCGATGTTGTTGATATGCAGTGTCTACTTATTAGCTTTCTAATTTTCCAATCTTGTATTTCAGAGGTGTTTCTTTATTTAGTAAAGCCATCCTCTTACCACAGCCCCTTACTGTATTCACTGCGTCTTTCACCGCTTCTGGATATACTGCATTTAGCTATTCTCCCAATCAAGATCCTCAAGACTGTTTTAGAATTGTTGGTGTTATCTAGCCAATCGAGGATTTATATACACAGCTTTATATAGTATTACTCCATGTCACACATACTGCCTAGTCTTCTTTACAGCTTGGGACTCCTTCCAAGAATTCTTTAAGGCCAAATATGTACTTCACATAGTCTTATCATCACAGGGTTTTGCATTCGAAAGCTCCTGTAGGTTACAAAGATAATTAATTAAATTAATTATCACTAGCTATAATTGAACCGTTAACCTTGTCTGTGAAGGGTTAGGTATCTAGACCACTAAGCTATGGGACCCTGATTATTAATTCTTTTTTTAATATACTTATATTATTCAAAATTTTTTTTAAAGAGTGTACATGATGCACAAGTATTTTATTACTCTTCTTTATACTATGAAATTTCTCATAATTTTAAACAATGGATTTCAAGTAGTACTTATAATTGCAGATTCAACATATCTTCTTAGAATTTACCTAATGAAATTATACTCTAATTATAAAATATTAACTTATAAAAAACAATGGTTTAATAAGGTTTTATCTTCAATATAAATGATTATTAATGAGCATTTGGTTATTTAAAAAATGATAGAGAATTTTAAATAGAATATATTATATAGATTTGGAATAAATAGTTAAAATAATCATGCTTGCTGTATTTTACATAATATTTGTATCAATAATAATGATATATAGACAAAGAATATAATTCTGATGAAAATATTAATAATAATAATAAAGATAAAGAAAGAGAAAATATAGTGAATATACAGAAAAGAGAATATTTAGCAAATATTCTTATAAATCTTTATTAATTATTTAATAATATACAAATTATACAGATATTTAAAAGCAATAATATAAAATATATTTAAATAGTATATAATATTTAAATTTTATTTAAGAATTGTTTAAAAATATTGATCTGCTTATTATATTGTTATTGTTAAATTTCACAAGTATGTGAATATTAATCTTTTATTATTTCTACAATGGTATTCATTTGTTCTTTAATAAGAATTTGCCAAAATTTAAAATAATGACTCTCTGCATTATTTCGTAACTATGCGGTAAATATATATATATTTTTTTTTAACCTTTGGCAATCCTGCCTTTATTGTATTAGGAGTGTGTAATCTAAATACATAGTTTCGGAGCAAAAAGCCTGCAATAAACTCAATGTTTTCCACCCTTTTACTCTTCAATAAAGACTCACTTGGCTGCTCGTAATAGTGCCCAAGTGCGATCTGCTGCAACAATAATTCATTCATCTCCGGCATCTAACTTGCTAGATGGCTCCCCAAAAGAATCACTATAAGCTTACTGCTAACTTTGTCAAGATTGCCTTTTTCTTAACATTTTTCTTTCTTCAAAGGAGCAAAATAAATAGGAAAAATAAAAACAACAAAAACAAAAGAAAACGAATATGACAAAAAAAAAAACAAGGGAAAAAGAAAAAACAAAGAAATAAAAAAAAAGAAAACATATATGAAAGGAAATATAAAAGAGAAAATGACAAAAAAAGAAAACAAAAAGGACAGCAGAAAATTCTGTCTTTTTTAGCACTACTATTATCCGTGCCAGGCTGAAAAAATTATATAACAAATATGATATTTGTATATCTCTAGTGTAAAGCTTCGCCTTATTAAGTAAATTTTCTGACTAGGTCATCTGGACTCCTAAACAATATAAGTGGCCAACTTCGGTATTACGTGAAGCAGCACGGTCTATAAACAAAACAAACCAGACATATGATCGCAGTCTGCCGGAACTGTTCAGATTTGGTAGGTATAAACAATGCCGATCTTTTGGAGGGAGTAAGCTTTTGCCCACTTTTGTGGGAAATTTTGGAAGAGTGGCAAGAAGGTGGAGAAAAGAGACGAAACCACTTTGTTTTGTTTAATAAAGGTGTGTGTATTTTCTTTACTCAACACATTGAATCCATAGGAAGGTGCCAGTACTCTCCTTATTTTTTCAGGTAAGTGATAAACTCTAAGCTTGTCGGCAAATAGCGTATGAGAACTATTTCTAAATAACAAGTGCCTGGCCCCCGTGGTGAGTGATAAACTCTAAGAAAGTTAGCAGGTAGTATATGAGAACTATCACTAAATAACAACTGCCAAGTTACGGAGCTTAAGGATTACTTTCCAGTCTGTTTCAACCTTTACAGATGCTTGTATTTTTTTAGAATTTTGGATTTTTTTGTGGTAAAAAGGATCGTCAGGAAGAGTTCTGCAGTAAATATTTATATTTATATTTATTATATTATAATTTAATAGAAATCAGTTAAATATTACAACATTTGAGAATATGGCAAAAATACATTCTTATTATATTTCAAATATGATACTGAACTTACACGTATGACATTAGATTTAAAATTAGATAAATTGTAACAAAAAGGTTAAATACAACAATATCTATGAAATTGAAAGATTAATATAAAAATGATATAACTATGATAAATAAAACTGATGAACTTTTTATATTAGATGAGAAAATTAGAGATGATACAACTTTAGTCAAAGATAAATGGCTAATTATTGGTAATACAATAGATTTAAATTCATCAAATTTTATAGTACAGCCTCTAAATGGCAATAATTCTAAATTTGTTGAAAACAAATTTGATAAAGTCATGGTAATATGGAATTCGATATTGATACTTTGGTGAATAACTTAGATGTTTATTAAGCATTATTAAATTAATACTTTGGTAGATAACAGGAATCTGAGCATTATTAAATTGTTGCTTTGGTTGATAACTTAGTGATTTGCGTATTGCTAAATAAGTAAATGTATTTTTTTTTTTTGTATTAAGGTGAGGCCTTGCTCATATCTTTATTGATTAATTTATATAAGTAATTACATATTAACTATATAAAGATTTAATTTGTATAATAACAAATAAATATAAATTATATACAAGAATAAAAGCTCAGACTAAAAGCTTAAACTAAAAGCTCAAACTATTTATCTGCAACCTAAACCTACTAGAGTGATTAAGACTCACCTAGGTTTGAATTGTTAGGATTTGGTTAATAGATGTATTGTATTTGATCCACATAGTGGACCATGTATTAATTTTAAGAGTAGCTTGTCTTAGAGGAGAACAAGTATTAGTTTCAGAATATAGTTGGTCAGTAGAGCTACAAGAACAACTATAAGTATAATTAGTTTTGTTTCTTCTATTGATTGGGTGTAGAGAAAATTGTGGTAGAGAATTATAGTTAGAATAGAAAGAGATTTGGCAAGATTTTTTTCAGTTAGCGAAGTTGGTATAGTATGGAATCCAGATGTTGCTATAAAGTTGATTGAAAATTTTGAGAAATAGCTGAATAATGAGTTGAGAAGTATTAAAATATGAGATTTTGAATAAATTTAGAGATTGAATTAAAGGTATAGGTATAAGGTCTTTAAGTGTGGAATTGAGAAAGAAAGAGTATAGTTGAGATAGTTGAAGATTGAAGGCAGGATGTGAAAAGATAGTATATATGAGGTTGTTAAGTTGATAAAAAGAGAGATTGAGGTTGGCATTGGTAAAAGTATCATGTATTAACACGTTGATAATTTGAATTAAAGGAGTGTGGTTGGAACAAGTGTACCAATGAGATGAAGATTTGAAATTATTGCAAGAAAAGTAGTTAGAGGATGTAAAAATATGAGGATAGATATTATGAAGATATGTATGTGTAGGTAATATATTAAGTAATATTTTAATTTTAAAAAATTTTAGGTAGTTTAATTTAGGATTGGTTAAGTTATAAGAAGTTTTTTGATTATTGTTAAAATATAACCAGGAGGCATTCTAGTCGATTTGGTGAGAAAAGTGTGACCATTCTTGGGTACAGTTTTGTGAGGACTATAAAGCTATATTGTATGCATTGTATAATTTTTTGGTGAAGTGTCTAGAGGGCTATCAATAAAGTTGTCTTTCCAAGATAAGATACAGTAGGAGTTGTAAGAATTAGTATAGTTAAAAGATAATATTGAGGAAGTGGAATGATTATTAGCAAGTAGATTTGCAAGATTATTAAAAGTGTCGTCAGAATGAGCTTGAACTTTGTAGAAGGACAATTGGATATTAAAGGCTTTTAAGATGTTAAGAAGTATATACAAGATAGGCCAGGAGTTGAATTTAAAGTATTTGGTGGAATGAGAAGATATGGTAAGAAGTTTATTATATTTGGATATAATTGACTGTGAATTAGTGTAAATTTGTAAGCTAGAGTTACGTGGAATTGTAGAGATAACAGATAATATTGCTAGTAGTTCAGCTTTATAAGAAGAAGGCCAATTTGAAATTTGAGTTGAGAAATTTTGTATAACTATATTGTTGTGAATTTTGACCTAGCCGATACCTATAAAGTATTGGTTAGTACCAAGTTGTTTAATGGATCTATCTGTATAGAAAGTGAATTGATGTTGGGATAAGTTGGCTAATGTGATTTGGGTAAGTTTAAGAGAGGCTTCATTGTTATAAAAAATGCTGAATATAGGAGAGTCAATAATATTAATTGAAGGTGGTGGTGGTATTTCCAAGAAATGTTTAATATTAGTAGAGTAGATAAGATTAATATAGGTTGCATTAAGATTAAGTTGTTTGTTGGCTTTTTTTTTCCCAAGAACTGGGTAGAAAGAATAGCAGATACTTCTAGAGTACAGTAGTTGGAAATATGAGTTAGAGTTGAGATTGCAGCCTGGACAAGGTTTGCTAGAAATAGGAGGTAGTGGATAATTGTTGGATATAGAAGTGTCAATATTGTGTTGCCAGTGTGTAATAGATATAGTATTAGTTTGTGGAAAAGTTTTGCAAACTTGACCAATTACAATATGTTCGTTATGATAAGTTAGGACCCAAGGTTTGTGAGTTTTAGAAATAAGGTTAGTTTGATATACAAAAGAATTGGAACCTTTGGGCTAAAAATGAGGTAGAATAGTACAGGATAAGTTATTTTCAAGAATAGTATCTTCTAAATGTTTAAACCAGAGTGGTTTTTGCCTTTAGAAATATGTAGAATTATAGGTGATAAGTGTAGCCAGTCTAACAGAGTCTTATTATTTGCTAAGCAAAGTTGTTTTAAATATAAAATATTTTTGTACCTAAGTTGTTGTTTAAAAGTATTGTATTTGGGATAGTTATAAAGAGTATTTTTGAGTGGAGTATTGCAGTCGTTTATAGTTTTGGGCCAGGAAAAATCTGAGTGTACATGTATAGAGATGTGTAGATAATTAAAAAGTTGTATAATTTTTAGGGTAGTGGTGTGTTTATTAGGGCTGTCAATAGTAGGATAAGGTGTTGTAAAATATTGGTTGTAGACCAGAGGTTGTTTTGTAGTCGTTTATAGTTTTGGGCCAGGAAAAATTTGAGTATGCATGTATAGAGATGTGTAGATAATTAAAAAGTTGTATAATTTTTAGGGTAGTGGTGTATTTATTAGGGCTGTCAATAGTAAGATGGGGTGTTGTAAAATATTGGTTGTAGACCAGAGGTTGTTTTGAAGTTGTTGAAGTTGAATATGTCAGGTAGTGCCAAGAATAGAAGAGTTGTTAATTTGATTAAGAAAATTGCTGATATAATGTTGTAGTTGTATATCCAAGATATTGTAAAGTAAATGTATTTTGTAATAATAAATAAATATAAATTGCTTTTTTATTGCTATACATATTATATATTAAATGCAAATTTTGGTATCGATATAACCTTTTCAAATAATATGCAATATATAAATTATAATATAGTAGCTATAAATTATTATAAGACAAATTTTGACAATTAATTTAGATTATAATATGTATTTTGGATTTTGGCTTTTATTTCAGATTGCAGCTTTTGTTTTAGATTGCAGTATAAATTATAGCTTGTGGCTTTATTTTTGTTAAAAAATTAGTATCTAAATACTTTTAGCACAGCCGAAACTAATTTCTATAGCATATATAGCTGCAACTCTATAAACATATGTAAAATATTCTTTACAAAGCTTATTTAATATTCCAATAATCAGTTACTGTAAAATTCTGTTTTTAATAACCACAACATGTAGTTAAAGTAACACTGGTCAAACATATGAAAATCAGCTTGGCCAAATATTAAATAAATATTAACTTAAAAAAAATCCAAAATCGGCTATATAAAAAAAAAATCGACCCAATTTCGAACATATTAAAAAATTCGAATTAAAATAAAAAAAATTCAGATAGTCAAATTTATTTACAAAAAAAAAAATTCGATTATATGTATAATTCGTAAAGTAATAGGCAGTCAAATTATAGATGACAAACGGCAGTATAACAATTGGCAGTCAATTTTGAACGACAATTGACAGTCAAATCTTGAACTACAGAAATAAAGGGGTACTGCGAAACGTACTAATCTTTAAGTGGAAGATCACAAATAAAGGGTATAAAATAATCATAAACCATGACGGGTATTTCATATTGAGAATTTCTAATAACTGGAATGAGAAGTAATTTCTCATTATAAATGTTAAAAATAAATAAAACACCCAGTACAGTTGGTTAACATGGACAAATAGGCATAGCAATCTTGTTAGATAATACCCAAACTGATTTTATTTTGGATAAAACTGGGTCAAAGTGATAAGTACCAGTTTTTACCTTTTATTCTAAGTTTTTTTTTTTCAAAAAAGAAACTGACAATACTTCTCTTTTTTTAGGCTTTTAGGCCTTATGCTTGTTAGAATGAGAACTGTGGAACAACACGACACTAGCGTTGTACGATTGGAAAATTTTAATATAGATTTGAACTTAGGTGAAATGTGATAGATCTGGGTGAAAAACTGTAATAATATATCAGTTTTCCCTTTTTTTTTTAGTTTCATTTTTTTTTTCTTTGAGAATGAACTAGCAATTTTTTCTCTTTTAGGTCTTTAGATCTGACTTGTTAGAATGCGAAATAGGACTTGAATTTAGATCCAGGTGAGAGACTGCAACGCTGCAATGATAAGTATCAGGTTTCACACTTGCTTTTGTTCTTTTTTTTTTTTTTTTTTGAATATGGACTAACAATTTCTTCTACTTCAGTACTTATAAGTCTTTAGATCTCTGGCTTGTTGGAATGTGAAATGGGGCTTGAGGATTTAGATTCGGGCAGAGACTGTAACAATAGGTTGCAGTTTTTACTCTTATTCTGGTTTATTTTTTTTCCAAATATAACTAACAATTACTTCAATTTCTTCTCTTCGCAGGTTTAGACCTTTGGCTGCTGAAATATGAAATGGAACTCTGGTTTTGTTTTTTACCTGAATATAACTAACAATTTTTATGATTCGTCCAGGCGAGAGATAGTAATGATAAGTATAAGAGTTTTCACTCGCATTCTAGTTTTGATCTTTTTTTTATTTGTTCTGAATATGAACTAACAATTTATTTCTTTGTAAATCTTAGCATTGTTGAATTGCGAGATAAAATCTTGAAATATTGGGATCTGGGTGAAAAACTGAACGATAAGTAATCATTTTTTGCAAGTCTTTGCCTTGTTGAAATGCGAAATTTCTTCTTAAATAAAAACTAACATTTGTCTGTTTTGTTAAAGCAAAGGCATTTGATTTACTTGTTTTTTTTTTTTTTTAGATCCTTACATTTTGATGAAAAAAATAAAAGATATGCGATTTATGGGATCATAACGAGTCTTTACGATTTTACAATGTTATAATTGTTACGAAAGACAAATTTTGTGTATTATATATTGATATACGATAATGTATTATTTGAATTTAAGAAATAAAATACAAAATATATAACGATAAATCATTATTTATTACAATTTATTTATATTCAATGGTATAATTGAAGTTGACTAAAATTAATAAAATAAAAAGTATATGTTAAAGATTTGTAAACACGAATTTTTGCACTAAAACTGATAAGTGACGCTCTCACTTACAAGTAGATTTATTTATTGAATATTTGATCAATATTAGTCACTGTAAGCTTACTCATATGGTCTAATTTCTTCAAAGGAACCATTTTGGTTAATAACAATAGAGCACGAACAGATGATATTAATCCCAATCGGTATGGCTATAGAGCTCTATACAAATAAAGAACATAAGCAAACAATGTTTTTGTAAAGAAAAAAAAGAAAAAATTACAGACTAACCAGAAGCACAAGTAGTCCTACAATTATCGGCATTGAAAAATGTAATTAAACGTATTTTGAAGTACTAAAATGTTGAAATCGAAAAAACTTAAGATTGCAGGTGCACTCAAAAATTAGTGGAAAATAAATTATTCGATTAAGCGAATAATGAAAAAAAAGATGGTCAGAGACCATTTTTTTTATCATAGAGTTTTGCTAATTGGCTAAAATTTAATATTCCCATTTCGCAACATATAACTTCTTCAAAATTACCGTAAGAATTACTTAAATTAATCGTAATATCTGTGCACAATCTCTCTCTATAACTAGCCAATTATATTGAAAGAGATGCCTGAGAGCACCCTAGACTAGAAGTAATGTTAAACCGCAAATAAACAAAAGATTTTTGGACCAAAAATTTGAAGGTTATGCAACTTCTTTACTTTGGCCTAAAAAGTCTCATTTTTTTGTTGCTTATTCTCGGTAATATACCATAATTGTATTACTTAATCCATTAGAGATGGTGATATCTCAATTTCTGTCCAAACTCGAGTATAAAAATTCCAAGTATCGGTATTTCAGATTTCATGATTTTAAAAACCTATATTTCAACAGACTAAATTCGGTTATTCATTGAAAAAAAATTAATAATGAATGAACTCCAAAGCATAGATTAATTAAATATAGTATTCAAAATCTGATAAATAATTCAATTTATCCAATAATCAAATTAAATAAATTAGTTATCAATTTACCTTTATGTATGATATAATATCAGGTCACTTGGCTTGGTCTAGCATCTGATTTAGCCCCGATAGCTTGGAAGAAAGGTAAAATGCAGAGTCTAGCGAAAGTGCAGAAGATTCTATTAATGAATTTTTTTTTTTTTTTTTTTTAGAGTCCTTTTTAGTGATTCATTGAATATTAATACAAGTTACTCTCATTATAGTGAACTCTCGATATAGTGAAAACTAATTAAAATCTCAATATAGTGAAGTTGGACCCAAAGCCAGTCTATATAAAATTCTCTCGATATAGTGAATTTACTAATAAACTCTCAATATAATAAATTTTTAAAAAATTTTTATTAATGGAACTGATCACTTCACTATAACAAGTTTGACTTGTATACGAGAATCCACATTGTAATGACTGTGGCAGTAACTCTATTAATCCAAAGAAATTTTCAATAAGTGATAAAAATAATAAAGGTGTGTAAAAGCATATGAAATCATGTAGAAACTTAGCCTTTATTCTTAAACAAAGTAATTATTGGTGGCTTTATATAAATCTTTTGGAGTTTAGTGCATCTTTTGTGAATAGAGTCATTGACTGTTGTCTGATTTCTTTGATATTTTCAATATTACAGGCGTGGTAAATATTTTTTCATTCTTTATTTATTTCTACACATGATAAATTTGAATTGCTATAAATTTGAGATTATTTTTCTTTTTTTTGTTCCAGGAGAGGATAAAAGAATAAGTGATCCTCATTTTTAATAAAGATAGTTATTTATATTGTGTAACCACAAATTAGCAGTTACTATATGTGTCAGGTGATTACTATTACATAAACGTTACGTACAAGGTTTATTAAATATATATTACATACATAAAATTATAAATAGAACTTTCTATTAATTGGTATAACAGCAAGATATTCTTTAGAATTTTTTCTTTGTGCTGTTTTGTAAAATGCTAGCACAAATCAGTTTAAAATTTGATGAATAGGAATTATACAATCACGCTTAATAGGATAGAAAATTTTTTCCCATAATTCAATATTACACAATCTTTTATCTTCCTCATCTATACCAAATAAGAATTATAATGAGTTACTTAATACTGGCTTGTACCAACGTACATATGCTAACTTATGCTCAATATCATTAACGCCAATTTTAGTTGTATGCCGAATAAAGAATTGAATTTGTTCTGTATAAGTATCTGAACTATTATCCTGATTAATAAAATTCGCCATTATAAAAGAACTTTTTATATGTCGCATTGACATAGTTGATCCAAATATTTCAGAACCAATTTGTAAATGACCAAATTGGTCCCTGAATGGATAAATTGTTTCTGATTTCTCTTGACTTTCTTGAAATGGTATTTTAAATGAATGCTAATCAGGATAGGTGGCTAAATAATATTCTGCTAAATTTTTAGAAAATCATCTGGTAATAATATGTTTGTCTTTGAAGGATTCAAGAATTTACCAGAAAAATCTTCCGAGCCACTAACAGAATTTAATTCAACATTTCGTGACATTTGAAGGAACCTATATAATTCTGCAAATTCAAATTCATCTGATAAAGCTAAACTTCCAACTGTTTTTTGATTTTGAAAAAAATCAAATCCTTGTTGAAAATTTTTTTAATTAATAAGATCATTAACTATAAAATCTTGCATAAATCGGCACATTAATTCTTGCTCAATTTTGCGGTAGCTATTTGGCAAAGACCCAAGATAACCATTCATTCGTTCAAAAGAGAAGCACTAGAATGCATAAAGTGGACCATAATCGAAGCAACATTCGCTAATATGAAGTGCCAGATGAAGGTTTGGTGTAATATTTTCCTCACCATATTCATCTTCTATTTGCTTTACAAGAAGAACAAGTTGATCATGTGCCTCATTTAATGTGGCAACATTAATAATTCGATATACAAGAATGGTACAGATTCGTACAAGATTAGTAAGAATTCTCCGATCCACTTCTGAAAGATGGTCCCATAAACAAGATATCGAATAAATTAATATAAAGTTTTTCCATTCATCGGCTGTAAAACATGCAAATCCTTCACCACTGTCAACTTTTTTTGGAATAGTCCAATATCGGATAGTACTTGAATTTCCAACATTTTCTTTTAAACCAACTTAAGGGTTTGAGTATTTAATCGACCACCATTAACCAATAATCGGTTTACGAACAATTTTCCAATGTTTAAAAATATGCAATGTATTGGATCAACAACTATAAATTGAACAGGGTCAAAATAAGGTAGTTGAAGTAACTCAGACCATCGAACCTGTGTCAGTTTTGCATGCTGCTTTCTACCTGACTTCGTATAACACTTTCTCCACTTTTCTGCATCACGTCTATGTTTAATAGAATTTTGCTGAATAAACCATGAACCCATATTATTACTACCTCCAAAATGATGATGCTGATTTTTATATTGAGAACGTTTTTCACAACGATGACAAGCCACTAAAGCTGAAATATAACCACATAATTTTTGACTTGCAGGTATATCACAAGAATATGAGATTACAGCAGCTCAAACTGTTTTTTCTAAAGGATACTCATAAGTCGATATTTGTATTCCATCCCAAAGTTGGCATAATTCATTAACTATCGGTGCAAGGAAATGATTTATATAATGCAAATGAACCTCATTTGGTCTAGGTAAAATACCAAGAATCATTACATTTTTAACTTTAAACCTGTCTTCTCTTGGTAAATTGCAAATTGTTGCATAAATAACGCCAATACTATACTGTGTATTAGCAAAAGGTTGAAACTAGTCTAAATTTAACATAAGACCAAGATGTGAATCCGCCATTTTATGTGTAAAAAATTGGCCACTATTTGATGGCTTGTCTTCAAATTCTTTCCAAACTCGACCATCGTAGATATCAGAAATAACACCATCCTTTATAGTTCGACGTGTTCATTTATGGTATGCTTTTTCAAAGTCTGGCCATTTATACATTTTTAATAAATAACTTTTAATACTAAAGACTGGAAAAAATGAAATCACCTTATTTTTAATTTTATTTAAATATTTTTTTTGAACCGCTAGAGCAGAATTGCATGTTTTTTTTTGTCGAGTGCCAATCACATTCGAAAATTCGATACGATTACATTTTTTAATTTCTAGTTGCCCTTTAATATTTTGTGAGCCAACCACATCATCCTTTATATATAATTTAATGCAATTTGGACATGTAACGTATTTCATAAAGTTTTTACTAATATTAAAATATTTTTGAACCATATAAATTGAGTTTGGATAGTGGCTAAATTGATTTTCACCACCTATTTCAACTAATATTAGATAAATAAATTTAATTAAAGTATCAATAGCAGCTTCGGATAAATTGAATCTAGATTGAAACTTTAGCAACCAAAGTAGAATCTATTCATATTCTAAAGGTGGATTAAAGTTAGGTTTAAATCCAGTCTGATCATTATCATCAATATTTGGTGCAGAATAGTCTTCAAATTCATTACTATCACTATAAATTTTTTCCTTTGCTAATCGTTCATCTAACTCTTCATCATGCCATTCATTATCTGACTCTTTTGTTGATTCTTCTATTTCTTCAGCTAATTCTTCAGCTTCTTCGCCTGATTCTTCATTGAATCGCTTAACTAAATTATTGTTTAATTCTTCATCTATTTCTTCAAACTCTTCTTCATCACTTGTCAAATCTAAGTTTAATTGAAAATTTGAATACATACGACGTTTCTTCCTTAGTAAAAATGATGGCTCTATATTTTCTTCAATATCTTCTGAAATTGATTGATTACTTGAATTTAGTCCGCCTAACTCTTCTTCTATAACCATAACTTCATTTCTTCCATCTATAGCCATATTTTTATATTCGCTTATAACCATATCTGTTTCTATGCTATCTGGTTCTATGCTATTTTCTATGTTAGCTTGTCATCTTCTATTTTCTGATTCATGTCGAGATTTTACATGTTGAGAAACTAGGTTACCGTTACATAAATATGTTGAACAATAACAAGAAACATAACTATTTCGTTGGGTTGATGTAGGAGTTGTTGGATTTACATTTCTGAATTCGAATCTGGAATAGAATCTAAAATTTCTTTAAAATTATGGCTTTGTGGCATTGTGAATAAATTTAGAGCACGCTATTGTAAATTATTTTTAAACAAAATTTTAATCTTTATTTATATATCATATAATTAATTGATTAATATACATATTATTTGACATATATATACAATGATATTTATGTGTAACTAGTTTCATATACAATGGTATTATTTTAAACTGCATGCATAACTATCGATAAATAAACTTGAATAGGATATTAAACCCAAATTTTCAATATATTAGCCAAATTAGTAAAGAAAATAATTGTATATACGTAGTTTTTCCATAGTTTTCTAATTTTTAAAAAAGCCCCTTTTAATAGTTCTGTAACTATCGTAAATAAAAAAAAAAAAATCTCATAGTTATCCAGCAGTTTAGTTATAATATAAAAAAAATTCAGTATACTTTTCTCACGTGATCTTTTCATTACTTTAAACCGATCAACCAAGTCTTTCATATGGCAAGTTTATCAGATTCGATTTACCTTGGCATCGATCCCGAGTACTTTTCACTTTTACAACTGTTTTTCTTTAATTTTGGGACATCTGATAAAAAATTGACCAAATGATTGTTTGATGTTATATTAGATTCAGTTACTTTTACTTTAGACAAAATTGGATATTGCAGATTCAACAGTAGTTACTTCTAACAAGCATTTTAAAATGTTTACTATAGATAAACAAGCTAAAGGTTCCTTAGTTGTTAGACAATATTTTTATTTGGTTTATATTTTAAAAATTCATTATACTTATATTACATATATAATTAAAAAATAATTTTTACTATGATTTTGTCAATTTTAATAAAAACTTGGTTGTTTGGAATTATAATTTATATTTTCTTTAGTTCAGTTAATAAATTCTTGTTCATATTGAACTTTTTTTTTATAGTGCCTCTTTATATAATATATTTTTATGTTTTTTGTTAGGATCTATTAGTTGACAAGAACAATCTTGTACAGACTAAATGCACCAAACGTGCTGGGCATACATTCAAGCAAAAAATTAATTTTGAATGTGTAGTATCGTTCAGAATACATTCGCAAAAAATATATATCATTTTTGATATATTACTAATAAGGTTGTTAAAACTTACTTGACAATGTAATCTAAAGTTATGGTAATTTACATGTAAGTTAACAATCCTAATTACTAATCACGTTCAAATCAAAAGTTTATCACTGCCGAATCAAAAACTTATCAATTTTTTACCTGCTGTCCCAAAATTAATGAAAAAAAGTAAAATACCAACTAGAGAATAAAATACTATTATATTAAATGTCTATTTTAATACACAGATGTTAAAAATCATATATATTTATTTATTGTCTCTTGCAGGTTGACAAGAGTCAACAGATCGAAAAGAAAGGGAAAGATCTGGTCATGGTCACAGGTCAGGAGGCATGGGGATTAAGAATCGATCAATTAAGCGAAATTGCATAAATTATACACTGTCAAAAATACGTAAAAGAAAAGCTACTGATCAGAGTCAATCAATCAATATATAAGGAATTGACGACGAAGAATTGCTTTCAACATTCTCTTTCTCTTTCAACAAAATAGTCTTTGGCGACAAAATTTTTCTCGACCCAACCTCTCCTACCACACTTATGGTTGGAACAGTCTCCTGATTCTGCCATTTTCCTATTTAACAGCCGGCCTGCTTCAAGCAGGCGGAAAACCACCGGCTGATGCTGCCTCTCGCTCGTTCTACTGTTATGATGATACCTGGCACAATCTTACTTGCTAATTTTCTAGGAGCATATCATCGTTTCAGTTCGAATTACTTAGCCAAATTACTCATATTGTATTCTGCGGACTTCAAGTCCTTTATTTGAATTTAATTGAATTTATTTCTGGCACCTTTTGCTAGCCAGCATTCTTCCAATCATTTGACTAGTCGTACCTATGCTTTTCGAATAATATATAGTATAGTATTTACCCTCATAACTGAAATTATTTGATCATTGTAGTGTCAATTATGACAACAAAAGCAAATACCAAGCCAGGAATAAAATTTACCAAATTTAGATTGATTGTTTTCATACTATTTTAGATACTAGAAATACTCGAATACTCGATTAGTTCAGAACAATGATAATAATCAACATTCATGGTATTTACAAAAAATTGTTTTACTATTTCAACCATTCGAAAACAGTGATAAATATAAATAGTAAGAAATTCTTTATTTTTCTCTTTTTTTTTAAAAAAAAAAAAGGCTAAAACCAAAAAAGTTATTTCTTCCCAATCTGCAAAACATCATCAACCTCAGACAGAAAAATGGCCAAAACCAAAAAAGCCACCATCAACTCTATTTCACCTCCCAAAAAAGCCGCCGTCAACTCTTTTTCATCTCCCAAAAAAGCTGCTATCAACTCTATCACCTCCCAAAAAAGCTGCAGTCAACTTTTCATCTCTCAAAAAAGCTGCAGTCAACTCTCTTTCACCTCTAAGTTCAGACAAAAAAGTAATCAAAACTAAACCAACTCCAACATCTGTTAGATCCCTTTCACTTCTAAGTTCAGACAAGGAACATGATATTTCTTCTCGATCTGCAACCTCTGTTGCACAACCCAGATCCGTCGACATTTCAGACAGGAAAATAATCAAAACTAAACCAACTCTAACATCTGTTAGATTCCTTTCACTTCTAAGTTCAGACGAGGAACATGATATTTCTTCTCGATCTGCAACTTCTGTTGCACAACCCAGATCCGTCAATATTTCTTCTCAATCTGCCAGACATCAACCAACTTCTTTTACACAAACTAGATCTGTCAATTCTCTTCCACCCCTAAGCTTAAGCAGAGAGCATAGTATTTACTAAGTTTTTTTTTAAAAAAAAATGTTACAGATCATATATATATTCTTTTTTAGACTAAAACTATTTGTAATATAATAATATTTTATTTTTAGAAAATCAACAAAGTTGGAGGAATATCGACGAAATTCTTGCAGTTCAAAGACAGCAAGAACACTCTATTTCGACTATAGAAAATACTTTAAATGATCTATTATCTTCATTAGAATCTTTAAATAGTAAAATTGACTCATTAAGTCGAGCTGGAAGTCAAAGAGAATTAGAAGTTGGTGAAACCTCAGCAGCTGTGCAACAAAGACAATTTAAAATTGAAAGAGAACGAAAAAATGCACTTCGAGTATTTTATTAATATTAATAATAATTATCAAAAAATCTATAAATTAATTTATTCTGTAATTTATATATAGAAGATTTTAGATTAATTTATAATTTTTCTTTGCATGTACCCCTGATTGAAATCTTCCCGAATTAAGAATATTGTAATTTATTATCATTAGGGATGTGTCAGATATTAGCTGAAATCAGTTTACTATAGAGCTCACTCCTGAGAACTTTAGTCATTCTGATTGGTTATACATACTAGATTGAGATTTGTCTACCCCACGATATTAGCTGATATCTGATACTTCCCTTATACAACTTAAGTTTTTATATTCTAAACTTAATCCTAACTAACCCTCGTTACAAAAATTCTTGTTTGAGGCAGCCTGCTTCTGAATCATGATGATTTCAATCTTCACCAACAATCATTTTACCAAAAGTTCACTTAGACGACATCACATAGGATTAGAGTTAGCATTTTATTAGTTGCATGATATCGGCTAAGTGATTGGTAAAGTGAAGTAAGACAGATCCGATTTCAATGGGTATATATATATGCAATAATTAATTGCAAAAAATTTTTTTTATATTATTGTTGTAGAGAGAGATTTTTATTTTACTAGATGAAAGGAGCAATGATTATGGTTTAGATCGCAATTCTACTTGGGCCAACCAAAAAGTTTGACTAGCAAAAAATACTATTCCTGTGCTTCTTGAAGTTTTTGAACAGCAATATAATACCAACAGAAATGAGATATCAGATATATTATAGCAACAACTAAAATCAAAAAGGAATCTTCAATCTGTCTGAGCAGATCCGGTCTGGTCTGATCACTTAGACAAAAGAATTCACAAAAACACACGTCGAGCCGAAGTAAGAATTTTATTCAGCGCTGCTCATTTCAACAGTCATTAGGATGAGTTGATCTTATTTTTTATCAACATTGCATAGAGTTATAATTAGTTGTATACATATATTACCATATGCCACTGCTTACAGTACCTGGGTCTTATTCAAGAATTTCATTTTAAAATTAAATAGTGCCTATGGGTACTGTGTGAAGAACCGGGTATTATATCTGGGAGATATATTATTAAAAGTAGTAAATCATTAGTTATAATCCCGGGTCTTATTCACGAAGCAGTGATATCAGTTAAATAGGCTTTTAGGTATCAGTAAAATGTGATGAATTTCATAGAATTAGGGCTAGCATTTGACTAGTTATATTATTTAGTTTATTTATTTATATATTTTTTAATACTTTTTGTAGAAAATGACTCGTCGAGCATCGGCATATAAACATCTGCGTTCAAAAAAAGACAGTCATATTATGTCATACGATTTGGATAAAATGAGAGAAATCTTAGGAACTTCCGATGCCCATTCGCCTGAATTATCTGACACAGATAACGAAATAGATGATGAAGGAAATATATACGTTAATATATGCGACTTGTCATGGAGATCACAGGAGGTATCGAATTTTTAATGTTTGTAAATATATATCTGATATTACAGTATTATGTTCAAACTTAGTACATTAAAAACATAGTTATGTGAATTATTTCATGATGTATTTGACACCACCATGGTTCTGACGATGTACATCTTTTATGTTAACTGAACCACCACCTGAAGATTTTCCAAAGTGGGCAATAGTTAATGAGGAAGAAGAAGAACAAGAGGAACAATGAGAGAAACAAGAGGAAAAATGAGAGGAACAAGAGGAGAAAGAGGAAGGAGAGAAGAGAGGGAAAGGAGAGGAGGAAGATGAGGGGGGAAAAGAAGAAATAAATAAAAAGAAAAAAAATAAAAAACGGGCTATTACCTCTCCAAATGAAAAATCTAAAAAGAAACAAAAATAAGTTATATATATATTATTAATATTAGCAAATCATTGCTGCATTGTAACTATAAATACAAAACAAATAAAACTGGTTGCTTTATTTTGACTTTTTTTTTTTTTGCTTGCCTTTGGCTAGGGGTATTTCCATTTACCAGGGTTTGTTTATCTTACTGACTTTGGTTTTGATTTTTTTTAACGTCGTTTGGAGTTGTCGTTATTATTGGAGCCGTCTTTGGTGCGATTCTGTCGTTGTCAGTGAGTTTTTGTTGTTTCCGGAGTCATCATTGTGAGTCTTTCGGCATCTTCAACCTAATTTACCCTTAATACTTACAGTGTATTACCGCAAGTAGGTTTCTTAACATTTGAATTTCTTGTAAATTAATGAAACATAATTTTTACAGTAATCATGATGATTCCAATGCAGATTAACTCAACTTCAACCATACACACCGTGTATACCGGTAAGTTCTATAACAAATTTTTTCAATAAGCTTAACAACATACTATATCACCGAATAGCAAGTAGATACTATACCAAAATTTTTATAGCAAATTACAATATATATCATGATAATTCTAATAGAAAATAACTCAACCCTAACTGCACATTGTATGTCATCGGAAAGCAAACAGGTTCTAGAATAGAATTTTTTAAAGTAACTCAAATATTACCGGAATAGCGAATAAGGTTTGCTAATTTTTACAGTAATCATGATGATTTCAATGCAGATTAACTAAACTTTAACTATACACACCGTGTGTATCGATAAGTTTTATAATAAGTCTTTTCAGTAACTCACGGCAATTCCAATATGAACCAACTCAAGCTTAACAACATACCGTGTTACCGAATAGCAAGTAGATACTATACCAAAATTTTTATAGCAAATCACAATATATATCACGATAATTCTAATAGAAAATAACTCAACCCTAACTGCACATTGTGCATCATTGGAAAGCGAACAGGTTCTAGAATAGAATTGTTTAAAGTAACTCAAATATTACCAAAATAGCGAATAAGGTTTGCTAATTTTTACAGTAATCATAATGATTCCAATGCAGTTTAACCATACACACCATGTATACCGGTAAGTTTTATAATAAGTCTTTTCAGTAACTCACGGCAATTTCAATGTGAACCAACTCAAGCTTAACAACATACTGTGTCACCGAATAGCGAGTAGGTACTATACCAAAATTTTTATAGCAAATCACAATATATATCATGATAATTCTAATAGAAAATAACTTAATTCTAACTGCACACTGTGTGTCATCGGAAAGCAAACAGGTTCTAGAATAGAATTTTTTAAAGTAACTCAAATATTACCAGAATAGCGAATAAGGTTTGCTAATTTTTACAGTAATCATGATATGCAGATTAACTTAACTTTAACCATACACACCGTGTGTACTGGTAAGTTTTATAATAAGTCTTTTCAGTAACTCACAGCAATTCCAATGTGAACCAACTCAAGCTTAACAACATACTGTATCACCGAATAGTGAGTAGGTACTATACCAAAATTTTTATAGCAAATCACAATATATATCACAATAATTCTAATAGAAAATAACTCAACCCTAACTGCATATTGTGTATCATCGGAAAGCGAACAGGTTCTAGAATAGAATTGTTTATAGTAACTCAAATATTACCGGAATAGCGAATAAGATTTGCTAATTTTTACAGTAATCATGATGATTCCAATGCAGATTTACTTAATTTTAACCATACACACCATGTGTACTGATAAGTTTTATAATAAGTCTTTTTAGTAATTCACAGCAATTCCAATGTGAACCAACTCAAGCTTAACAACATACTGCGTCACCGAATAGCGAGTAGGTACTATACCAAAATTTTTATAGCAAATCACAATATATATCATGATAATTCTAATAGAAAATAACTCAATCCTAACTGCACACTGTGCGTCATCAGAAAGCGAACAGGTTTTAGAATAGAATTTTTTACAGTAACTCAAATATTACCGGAATAGTGAATAAGTTTTGCAAATGAATTTTCAGAAATCACAATAGTTTCAATGGAAGCTCTGTAGCAAAATTTTTACAGTAGCTTATGAAGGGTTGTAATTATCAAATTTATGATATGTAGAACTGGTAATTCATAATGGTTCAATTTTTTAAATGATAATAAAAAATTACAGTTTTATGCATTTATTTTAATAAATCAAAAAAATTATATAAGCTAAAAATCTACAAAATTTAATTATTATTAAAATTATTACTGATTAAAATAAAGCATATCAGACAAGTATCATAGCTTTTTTTGGTCCTGATATGGCACTGATCAATGGCTCAAATCGTGTCATTTCTAGGTTCATATCGGAACTGATATAGCTATTAATAAAATTATAAAAGTTATCAGATTTCTGATATTTAACTGATAGCTCTATTAGCTCTGATATAAACCGAAAATAACACGATTCAAGCTATTAATCAGTGCAATATCGGGGCTAAAAAAATGCCTGATAGGCTTTATTTCAACTAGTGTATCTAAAATCGGATCTTATTTTAAGCTATATAAAGTCCGAATTTTAGGCATAATATCGGCTATATTGTGTCTAAAAATCAGACTTCATTAAGTCTAAAATTCGGATTTTATTAAATCTAGTAGAATTATTAAATCTGATTTTATACATGATATAGTTGAATGAAGTTTGATTTTTAGACACAATATAGCCGATATTATGTCTAAAATTCGAACTTTATTCGACTATATTATGTATAAAATTCAGACTTAATAATTCTACTGGATTTAATAAAATCTGAATTTTAGACTTAATGAAGTCTAATTTTTAGACACAATATAGCTGATATTATGTGAACTTCAATATTATGTCTAAAAATTGAACTTTATTAAACTATATTATGTACAAAATTCAGACTTAATAATTCTACTGGATTTAATAAAATCCGAATTTTAGACTTAATATAGTTGAATGAAGTTTGATTTTTAGACACAATATAGCCGATATTATGTCTAAAATTCAGACTTCAATATTATGTCTAAAAATCGGACTTCATTTGACTATATTATGTCTAAAATTCAGACTTTATAATTCTACTAGATTTAAGAATTCAACATTATTTCATCCCAACTATCAGCTATAATATCAGATACCTGATTCCCCTCTGAATTGTATA
>CAJVPY010000950.1:0-22042 GCA_910591965.1 Dentiscutata erythropus
GTATTATAATTTCAATTCTTTTAATAAATTATATAATCTCTTGATAATTATATATTGTATATCAGTCAATTTTGCTTCGTTTGGAAATGAAACCTTTTGATTATCCCTATTGTCAAGCTCGGGATTCACTATGAAATCCCCAAATCAAATCTTACATAATTTGCCAATTATAGAAATAGTCAAAGCTTTTTTATCTATGTTATTGTAAAACGCTACGTAATAGAACGTAGTAGAACGTAATAGATAATGAACTAATAAACAGTTAAATAAACAGTTAAATACATACGTTAAAAAAAAGTTACTGCAAATTCGAATAATATAATCAAACAATCTAATAATTATTTCTGAAAAAATAGTCTAAACTTATCACAGTAAATTATTTTGACAATTTTTTTTATAACAATTTTTTTATCAATTTTTTTATCAATTTTTTTAGCAACAATTTTTTTAATCGATCTGATATGTCTCGGAAATACTTAATCAGGTAAAGTTTTTTTTCAGTAGTGCTTGACTTTTTTTTGAAATAATTCTTTTTTTAATATTTAATCTTTCTTAATATTTGTGATTTTCACATAATTAGTATTTATCTAAATTCGAATTAAATGACATCATCAACAGTAATTAATTGCAAGGTAAATTCTAGAATTGGCTGGTTAGAGATAAATTTTACTGTTCGGGATAATCTTGATCTTCTAATAAGAGTTTCATCAACTATTGTACTTATTGATTATTTTAAAAAAAAATAAAGATAGATAGATTTCGTTATTATTTTACAAATTTTTATTTATACTACTGTTCTAGATAAATAATTTTACTATTGTATAACAGTAACTCTTTCTTTTATAATTTTGGTCTGATTTACAATATCAGGTATCAAGTAAAGCATATGAATGCTGTCAAAGGAAAAATGAAATTTTGAATTTTTTGCATTCATCCTTTATTAAGTTTATGAAAAATCTGATCGGTGATACATACATATGATATGTTACTGTCAGATTTTTTTTTAACGAACTCCAAATTCGGGTAAATAATAAATATAATAAATGATAAAATTGAATGAATGAATGAATTCCCATTTTCCCTTGGTGTCACTCTTCCCTTTGTATTACTCATATCTTACTAATTTACGAAATTGATTATCATTTAGAATAAAATAGTCGGAATTATGTGAATTAATGACGCAATCCTTATTTACCGCCTTAAAGTTAGTCAAAAATTACTCATGAAATTTGATTTTTAATCCTTATCTCCTTATCTCTTTATCTCTTTTTATCCTTTTATCTCTTTATCTAATATATAATATCATTTCTTTCTATGACGTGAATCGATTTTGAATCATGAGAAAAAAAAATTGTAAAATAATATTATTAAAGTTAAAATCGAGATAGACTTGTTAGAGAGCTAGCGTGATTCATAATGATAACCAATTTCAAAAAATAAATAACCGTGATGTGACTTAATTTGATCAATTATTCCTAATGCACTAGAATTAATAAAACCGATTATTCCTATGCACTAGGCTAATAAACCAATAAATCCATTAAAGTTTCATACATAATAAAACCTATCATTTATTTCAAATTAAAATTGGTGTGGTGGTTTTTGATATACTAAAATTCCGAGTATCTAATAAAAATTTACTAATTAAGATGCATAGAATAATAGCGATAATAGTAAATTTTGTAGATTAAAGTATCTCAAAATTATTGTCTATACAACTTTTTAGTTAGAAGTATAGGAAATTTTTACTTAATAAACAATTTAATAGAATTATATACTATAACCAATCAAATAAAGATGTAACCTTTTTTGGGGTCGACTAAAAAGTGGCGTGAATTTTTCTCGTCGGGTTGATCCCGGGTTAGTCAAAAATTTTATAATTTGATTGGTTGACCTCCTTTTTTAAGACTAATTATCCGCTGACAATAAAAAATTGATTAACCCGACTCAGTCCGAACAAAATAAATTTGATGGACTAAAAATCATATGTTTTTGGATTTGGGCTTTTCAAAAGGTAGAAGATCATCACAAGACTAAAAGATTTTTTTTTTTTTTTTTTTTTTGTGTCAAATTAGTGTTTCCGGGTTACCATGGGTCACCCGTGTCGATCCTATAATAATTGAAAGTGAATTTGGCTCTAAAAGAGATACTGTGTAGTAGGAACGAAAAGTGTGTAAATCTGAAGTTGATATTATATTTCTGAGGTTTAGTGCCAAACATGTGAACCTCAGAAGACAGTACAAGAATGGACAAGTATGGATGATTGTTTCAACTTAATGCTATGGAGTATGATTAGATAATATTCAAAAAATCGTTCTGCGACCTGGTTAGATACAATCAAGTGTAGATTAAAACTATTGCACGGTTCTCAAATTTATTAGATTTAAATAGTATTTAAATACAGAAATGGAGTTACTTCCAGAACTATGCGAAATGATCATGCCATTAACCACGTGATAAATATACTCAATTTGGATTGGTATGTCGCTCAAATTTATTTATAAAAAAAAAACCGATTGAATGGTTAAAAATCGACCAATCACAGGTACTAATTACTTATTATGCGATTTTGAGTCAAATTGTGCTTCGCATATCGATATGTGCTAAAAATTGGCCCATTAAATTCGATAATTCCTGTATGCACATGAAACAGTTACACAAACGATAAATCGAAAGTTGAGTGAAGTTTTATAAAGTAATAAATTTTAAAAACCTTGACCTATATAATATTTATCAGTTTAAATTTATCAGTTTAAATAATTCTTATACAGTCAGATCTTCCTAAGTATAAGCTAAACGCACTGTATAATTTTATAAAAACACTATAATTACACCTTTAAGTGCACATCAGTAGTCTAAATGCACCCCTCGTGACCATAATGTACACATATAAATTTTTACAATATCATGTGTTACAATATGAAATTATTTTCTAATTCATTTTTTTTTTAAGAATAAAATTTTTTTAACATGGTTGACGTGATAGTTTACATGCATAAATCAAAATTATAATTTGAGACCTTAAATAAAATCTTATTTTTTTTATTGAAATCATAATACAATACAGAAGTAATACAGTAATACAGTAATATGGAGATATATTCCAAATTCTACAAAAAAAAAAAGTATCTTAAATAAAAGTAAACAAAAAGGTTGCAAAAAAGAAGTGTTAAAATTTTAGCCAAGAAAAAAATTATTTAAAAAAAAAAAACACACTTCTTTTTGATTATAGCATATATAAAATATGAAACATATATACTAACTACAGTATATAATTACTATAACTAGCTATACTAACTGGCCAAATACTGACCATATATCGTATAGCTTTACTATATACATAATAAATAACTATATAATTATATGCATTTAATTACGAATTCACGCATTTATTTGTAACTTTAATTAGAAAAAAAAGACGTTGAATGTATAAACATTACGCCATAGCTGTCCGTAAATATTCCTATCCACGTTCTGAGAACGAATTCGTAATATTATTATACCAGATAATAAATAAAGCTGTGAAACACAATCGCTAACTTTATTTTAGCGTGGCAAATAACAATATAATAATAAAATAAATAATAATTTCAAATTACTAATCTTTCTAAATAATAACTTATTATATAAACAAAGATCTTAGGAAATATTTTATTTTATTATGTACAAAAGTGGTGGTTGTGTATTTTTTTTTGATTTTGTTGTATTTTTTTTTATGTTGATAATTTTTTTTTCTTTTTTTTTACTGGCCTGTTAGTTATTACATATATATATATATTTTTACATACAATCGTAAAAATTCGAAAAAGGAAAAGAAAAAGCATATTCTAAAAAAAAAAGAAAAATTATGTAAAAAATGTTCTATATCATGAAATGTTTTTTTTTTTTTTTTGATATAATATATTCATTAAGCGATTTTGATTGAGTGATTGAGTGATTGATTGATTGATTGATTGATAAAAGGATTTATTTTAAACGGTAAAAACCGTCAACGATCAACGTTAAAAATTCTTTTTTTATTCATTCAGATTTTGCCCGAGGATATTCATGTTTGGTCTTTTCGTATTGGTCGATCTTCTTTTACGTGAAGAAATATTTTGTAAATCAATATCTTGAACGAGTGGATCAGTAGCAGCGCGTTTTAAAGGTCTTTTATCCAATGGAGGACTTATTGAAGTAGATTGAGGAAAAGAAATTTCCGTAAATTCTTGTTGTTGTTGTTGCGGAGGTGGTGGTTGTTGAAAATTAATCATAGTAGTAGTATCATCATTATTAATAATAGTAGATTGTGATGGTGATCCGTGATGAGATAAATAATGATCGTTAGGAACATCCGAGAATTGGACTGGTATCGTGGTAAATTGATGAGAAAATTGATTATGAGTAGGATATTCGATAAAAGAACCTTCATTTCCGTCGGAGTAAGTATCGATTGAACCGAAGTGAGGGTCTTGATTCAAAGAATCAGTCCAAGACATTTGATTAAAGAATTGAGTAGTGTTAGAAAGGCTAATGGACCTTGCTTGCCGATAAGATTCCATGAACTTGATAATACCATGACAATATTCATTGTCACCTTTTAATATATCTAAATCGATTTCTTTAACGAATTGATGAAATTTATTTAAAACGAAAGTGGTGGAAAGAGGAGAGGATTGGTGTAAATCATCTTGAGCTGATGAAATATTATCATAAGAGCTATAAATATCATTATCATTATTCATACTTGATTCAAATTCCAAGTTATGTTGAGGAGTACTTTTTCCGCTTTCATCACTTGTAGAACCGACAGAAGCAATTGAAGGAGTTTGAGGAGTAACATTTAAAGTTTCTAATGGATGATTATGATTATATAAAAGATGAATTTCGCAAGGATGAGATAGATTAAGTCGACTTTTTTCAAGACGAATTTTTGCTAAACATTGACAATTCGTATTTCGACTTCTTCTTTGACCGGCTTTTTGAGCATAGGTTTTTTGCATATACTTGATAGCAGCGATATCAGCGTGTCGACAATGGAAATCTTTATGATAAATAACTTTAATTCCTTTAACTTTATCAGCACGAGTAATACGAAAGACGGTTCCTGTTTTATTATGAAAAGCTGATCTCCATTCTTCGATCGCTTCAGTTGATGCGATATTTACATAAAAAGTTGAATCGAAAGCTGCGGTTGGTGCTCCTTCAATTTTTTCAAGGTCGATTTCTTTATAAGATTTTATAATATACGTATAATTATCGGGAAGGACTTGCTGTAAATATTGTGGCAATTGATCGTAGGTTCTTGGCGTCGGTCTACTAGTCGTATCGGTTCTACTTTTTAACCGATGTTGAAGACGTTTCTGTAATTCTAATCGAGATGAAAGATTATCATTGGACGACATTATTATTAAAGTATGAAACGAGAAAAAAAAAAAAAAAAAAAAAAAAGTATCTAAAAAATTTTTTTGATCGGTTATTATTTATAAGAAAGTATTTATAAAGATCAATGTATTTATAAAGATCAGAAGTCAAGAACGGTCAAACGGTCAGAAACGTTAGTTTTATTATTTATTATAATTATTAATTTTTTTTTTTTTTTTGCTCAAGACTACGAAGGGCGAAAAAAAGAAATCGCGCTGATTTCGATTATATTTATACTCAACATCAATTTAATAAATTTTCAATAACAGTTTACAGTAAAAATTACAGTAAAAATAATTAATTATATTGTTTTTAAACAATTTAGTAGTTATTACTTTAAAATCATACATAAATAAATGATAGATTGTTGAGTAATTAAATAATAATCTTTTCGTTTTTATTTAATTCTTGTATATATTTAAAGTACTGCATATACTGCGTAATTCACATATTATTATTGTTGTACATGTTTACTTTTTGAAAAAAATATATTCTGATAAGGTAAATTTTCTATAAATAAAATTTTTTAACATCGACATGGGATAGCACACTGAATTGCTTCTATTGATAGTTCATTAATTCATATAATGTGTTACTCTTTTTATTTGTTTAAAATAGATTTTCATAAGCTATTGTATTACCTTCAATACTGCAACATAATAATTTATTTTTAATACAGTAATTATTAATCACTTTTAAACGTTTACTCTTAATTATCACTTCATCACTTATATCATCCACGTGTGGCTTATTGGTTTAAAAATAACCGGATGGATATAAATGTTAAATGTATAGATTATCATTTATATATCTGTTACCGGTGTTTAATTCCGATTATCAAATCACTAGATTTATATGTGAAACTTTCTTCTTTAGGATTCGGTCTAGTAATTTCTTTGTTGAACACTCTTGCTTTCTATCTAGTTTCAGTGGCTTATTCAACCCCGCTCCCCCTAAAAAAAAAAATTATGACGACAAGCATGAATAAGCATATGTCGACCTGGCGTAGCCTTAGAATACCTCCTGAAGAGTTGAGACTAGATACTACTTTGAAATGTGGTCAAGCTTTTCGGTGGAAAGTTTCGGGCGAAAGTCAATGGTATTTTTAATAAACTTATTATTTATTATAAATTTTTTATTAATCTATTGTAAACTTTATTATTATTAATAACTATAATACACTGTATAACAATATAACTTATGCGTATAACGAACGATATATATACATCTATATACATCTATATAATCATCTATATCATTCTATATTCTATATAATTATAATATATTATGTACATATATATATATTATAAAACTGTAAATTGATAATTTTTCCTTGATTCATTATTAAGGTCCTGCGCTTTTAAAGGAAGGTTTATCACTCTGAGACAAACAGGTACATCATACATTATCTTTATGAACGGTTTTATTTTTGTACAAAGAAACAAGGTGGACTTGTATTCCTATTATATTTTAAACATTGAATGAATTACATAATAAAAGTTTAGTTGATTTTTTTCTATTTAATTTTTTTATTTTATTTTATTTTACTTTAATTTTTATTGAATGTTATTTTTAGATTCGGATATAGAATATCAATCTTATTTCCCGATAAAAAAATCTTCCGATGAAGTTAATCATGAATTTGAACTAATTGATAAATTTCTCATGGACTATTTTAATTTAAGTCCAATGATTAATTTACGTGAATGTTATGATCGCTGGAGCATGGCAGACAAACATTTCGCAAAGATAGCATGTCAATTTAAGGGTATTAGAATATTACGACAGGATCCTGTTGAAAACTTGTTCTGTTTCATTTGCTCTACTAATAATAATATTAATCGAATCTCTCAAATGGTAATTAATGATTTTTTTTTGGGACGGGTTTGTTATTTCATTCGTTTTTAATTAAGTAATTATAAGTAACTATTTTAAATCTTATTTTTATATATTTTTACTTAGATTGAAAAGTTATGTAGTAGATATGGTAATTTGGTGTATACTTTAAATGGACATGAATATTATGACTTTCCCACTTTAGACAAACTTGTTTCATCAAACGTTGAATCTGAGCTCCGCCAGTTAGGTTTCGGTTATAGGGCAAAATATATTGCCCAAACGGCTAAATATTTGACGGAGAATTATTCCGATGGAGAAAAATGGTTATATTCTTTACGCAATGTAGATTATAAAGAAGCACATTCTTCTTTGTTAAAACTTTCTGGTGTGAGTACAATTTATTTATTTATAATGTTTGTTTTAAATTCTCTCTCATTTTCATTCCTTTATTTGCTTGTTTATTACAGAATGAATTAATTAAATTTTTTTTTGTTACCCATTTTTTTATTTATTAGGTGGGACCGAAGGTTGCCGACTGTGTGGTTTGTAATTTATCTTTTTGATTCTTTTTTTTTTAATTCTTTTTTTTTTTTTTTTTTAATAATTCACTTTTTTCGGATGTTAATTTAAGTTTATTGATTATTTGTTTATTTATTTGTTTATTTAAATTATATAATCCACTATCTGACTTGATTATGTGATCTTTTCAGTGTTTAATGTCTTTAGATAAGAATAATGCAATTCCAATTGATACACATGTCTGGCAGATTGCGCAACGAGAATATGGATTTGGTTCAAAAGGCTCAAAAAGTACAAAAGGTACAAAAGGTACAAAAGGTGTGACTACAAAAACATTAACCAGTCGGTTATATGAAGAAATTGGTGACCATTTTCGGAATTTATTTGGTGATTTTAGTGGTTGGGCTCATTCGGTAAATTATTGAAATATATTTAGAATTTAAGAATCTTTTAAATTAGTAACCTAATCATTAAAAACTAAATAGGTCTTATTCACCGCTGATCTTAAAGCTTTTCAAGATAGACCATCCTCATTTACCACAATTGATACCAAAATTGATACCACAATTGATATCAAAATTGATACCACAATTGATGCCAAATTAGATGCCACAATTGATGCCAAGATTGACTCAACTTTATCTGAGAGTGATAAAATAATTGTTTCTAAGAAAAAATCTCGTTCTAAAAATATTCAAAAAGAATCAATACTCCCGAGTAACAAAAAGACTAGAAGGTTCTAATATAGTCGATAGTCTATAGTCGATAGTCGATAGTCGATAATCGTAAAGTGATTTACGTCAATTTGTAAACGTGTCAATTTGTCAATTTGTCAGTTTGTCAATTTGTTAGTAATCATTTAATAATAAAAATATAATGTTGATAATACAGTATACAGTATAATCGTAATTATTTTAATATATCACTCGTGACTTTGTCATATGTTTCATTGTATGAAAACTCGTACATCACATGAATACAAAAGTGGCGTACAAATTAAGAAATCAAAAAATCAAGAAATCACAGATTTCATCAAAAATCACATTATAAGTTGAGTGATATTTAAGTAAATGGGTAAAACCTGTTAAAGTCTAGACTTGAATTAAAAATAAATCCGGAGGCTACCGTATCTTTACTTATAACCATATTAGTAATATATTACACTGGATAATTTTCTATTTATAGCTTTTTTTTTATTTCTCCGATAGGAGGATTATCTATTATTAGAACAACCTTAAATTTCCGTGACATACTTAAAGTTACGTTAGCATAAAATTTTGCCCATAATCTACATTAATGGCGGGAGGTAAATCATTTCTTATAATGCTTTCTAGCGTGCGTTAAGGATGTACGTACAAAGTGTGTAAACCCACATTATATACATTATGTTCCGGTTGTGCACATTTTTACACATTTTTTACACATTTGTTTATCATCTATCCCCAATTTTGATTGTTTGTCAAATAAATTTAACTGATTTAGACAATGCATAACGTCACGGTGTTTTAACTTTTTTTACTTTCTGAAACACTGAACTGCCACCCGTAAACCTATAAGTACTTTGTGTACCGATTAAACTTTAAAACCCTAACTAATACCTAGTTTTCCATTTTATTTATTTTCATGTATGTCATATGCTCAAAATTTTGCCCACTTTTTATTCATTAATCCCCACATTTAAACTAATTTTAGTTTTTTTTTACAGTAATACAAAAAAAAAATAAAATTGCGAGTACATAATCAATTGCATAACTACATAAATACTTACGTACTTATGTACATAAGCTTTTGTACATACGTAACATTCTTATATTACACGTGTTAGCATTAATAGATAAACGGGTATATTTTTACATATATCAAAATTTTTTTCTTAGAGTCCATGTTAGTCCATGTAGTCCATGTGCTAAATTAATTCTCTTTATCTTACTTTTATATTTTTCTTATCATACTTATCATCATACATTTCTTTATACATCTCTTATATATTATTATGCGTATTACTTGTATTAAAAAAGATAATTAAAAAAGATACTTAAAAAAGATACGATGATAACAATTAATCATACAATTAATCATGCGTATCATAAAACGTAACGCGTGAATCATATATGATATGATTTATATATTACCAATTAATGATTAGATGATTATAGTGATGATTATACAGTAGTAAAGAGAAAAATTACACGTATTAACACACATATCATTCATTTTAAAAGATCATTATTTTTAATTATTTTAATATTATTCATTGTTAAAATTTCTGATGAATATTTATCCGTTAGTATATTCATGCATTGAATTATGTTTTCTTTTGCATTATTTATGATCTACACGTCGAATTATTATTATCTGTTATTACAATTCACGTATAACGAATAGTGCGTTTGAATTTACGCGTTTTGTTAAAAAAAAACCACCATTATTTACATTATATAACATTGTATGCATAACATTGTGTACATTATATAACATTGTATACATTATTAATGTCAATTTATAAATATTACAGGTATGTTTAAATATATACTTTATATGTATATCTGTATTTATTATTTTTCAATTAATGAGTGTGAGAGTTCCTCCCTTGTCTAGTCTTAAAGGTTAATTGAGAAAAGTGGCTTGGTTTATGTAATCATTATTTATGTATGCGTTTACGTGTGCGTGTGTGTTTTGTTTTTGTTGTTTTTATTTATATTTCTTTTATTGGTACTTTAAACAATGTATGAATAAAAATAGTAGAATATATAAATAAATAAAGCCCTACATAACTATATATACTGCATGTACTATATCTGGTATGTTAAAAATGAATTTCGGTTGATATAAACAGCATTCACCTTTTTTTTTTCTTTTCCCTTTTTTCCCTTAAAAGATTTTGTTTTTAAAGAATTTTTAATTTTAGTATAATTATTACAGTATTTGAAAATTATGTATTTTTCACAATAGTGATCCAATACCTAATACGTACGTACGTGCGTACGTGATCGAAATTCATAACAGATAACAGATAATAGATAAGACGTTTTCTTTGTTTGGTTAGTGTCAATCAGCTATCCAGGTATACATATGTACGTACGTACCAGATTTATCATTATACGTTATCGTTATCGTTATCCTTATCCTGTTATCATTATGGTTATACGGTACTTTTGAGAACACAATGTTTCACCAAAAAAAAAAAAAAAAACACTATAAAAACTGTCTTAAAACGAACGTTAATTCTGTAATATTAAACGTTAAGTAAATTAAGTGCTCATAGCATAGAGGATATTTAAACCAAAACGGTAACTTTAAATTTTTTAAAGGGTTTATAAGCATATAATTAAGGTTATTATTAAGGTTATTGTGTGATTAATTAGAAAAATAGTATCGAATTTAGACAATATCATTACTATCTAAAAATGTATTATTAGTAAATTCCGTTAATACGTATCTAAAAGCTTTATGCATAAATAAATTTTACAAATAATCCGTATGTACATACGTACATACATATGATGTGTATTTTCGTCATACACATATCAGGTATCTGATGTTTTAGCGTTAAATTTGATTGTCATATGTTCATTTCAACACAAGAATAACCAAATTAGTCAATCAAAATGAATGCTTTTACTATGAAGTTAAGGCTCAAAAAAAGATGAACAAAGAAAGCGATTGACAAACTGATGAAAAGCTATATTCATCAGCAAGTAAGAAGAATAAAAGCACCTGTAAGGAAGAAGCATACATAAAAGAAGGTAAAAATTAGTAAAGTCAATCAGATAATATTGATTTTTAACTGAATGAGCAAAATGCAAAGTTTTCAATTTAAAAAAAAATTATTGCATCGATGAAGTGGTCTTATAAAGGAAATTCTAAAGTTGTTTTTTTAAAAGTAAATATTGTAGATACTGTAAGTATTTATTTATAACGTGACGATAATGATAAATACGGTAAGTAATCAAAGATGAGCTAGCCAAATTAATTCAAAGGTGTTTTTTTTCTTAGAGATGATATACAAGAGCAATGTTACAAAATACAAATAACTATAACGATAATGTTATTCAAGCTAAAATTATTACTCCAGATAGTAAGTGATATATAAGATTACGAATGAATACTACAATCTTTTAAAAAGATATTCTAATATTATTTTAAGTTTCAGCCAATAATTTTTCTCACTTTTAGGCTTATTACTAATACTACAGTATATAGTAATATACTGTATCGGTATAATCTTTATAGTGATATTATTATATCACGTAAAGGAACCTTATAATCACTGGCTATGCAGTTTTATTTATCGCTATCACTTAAGGATAATATATATAGATATATATTGAATATATAATAATGTGTATATTAAATTATTTTATATTATATATATACTGTATATTTAAAAATTTTATTAACTAAAAATTATTCCGATCTCGTGGGCATAATGAATACAGTACAGTTTCAGGTGATTGCATAATAATAAAAAAGTATACCCTATATACTACAGTATATACTATTAAATAAGTACAATAATTATAACCAATCATTTTAAAGCCCTTATGGTGGTTTGAGAAATTCCTTATAATTATTATAATTAGAAATATGAAAATTATACATACATACGTACGTACGTATGTACGTACGTGCGTACTTACGTACTATCTGCTATCAGCTATATACTTTATACGTACAGTATATTTTACAGCATATTTACAGTATATATATATAATAATAATAAAGGGTTACTAATGTCTGCCAAGTAAATTTATAACCTAATACATAGAATACATAATTCAATTATCTGAATTCCTTTTTTGACTTTATTTAATTATATATTCACGTATGCACGTATAACTACTGTTTTATGTACTGTATCTGGTATATAAGTAAAGAGGATTTACATACTGCTTTACGTAATGCAAATCTCACATGTGACTAATTAAGGAAATATTATTATCCGTGTTACTGTAGGCACGTACGTACGTACAGTACCAGGTACGTACGTACGTGCTTGCTTACATATCAGATATCTGATATACGTACGTACGCACGTACAGTACGTGTTTGTTTAGTGTTCACACCAATATCTCTCTATTGAATAGGATTTAGGTTTTTAATATTTGGTTCACGAGACGCGAAAACTTTGAAGAAAAGAAACATTCATTTGTGCTAAATAATTATTATGCTAAATAATTATTATAAAAAGGAGAAAAAAAAAATAAACAAATAATTTTAAGAAAATTTTTTAACGTTTATTTTTTTGAGGGGTAGTGCAAAATAAACTAATTTTTTCGATTATATTATTTTTCGATTATATTATTTTTCGATTATATTATTTTTCGATTATATTATTGTTTATAAACGCTTGCAATTTATACATTATTTGAAATATTGTTTATTCCTTAAATAATGTAATAACATCTTGTATACATAATTATTGCAAAAGAATGATCATAAAAAAAAGGTTCCTCAATAAATTTTTTACCCGTTGAGTGACTCTTAATAAAATATTGTTTAAGAAAAATTTACATTCAATTCAACAAATCAAACGATTTAAAAAGATATATGTTTTCATTCTACATGCATAAATATTTACTACAAAAAAAAGTTTCTCAAAAAAGTTAAATTGTACGTACTTTTTATTTATGTAAGGATTTTATTCACTCCTAGATTAAAGGTTCTAGATTCCGATGGTAAAAATGAAATAAGGTCTAATAATGAATAATAATATGTAATATAGATACCTTTGCACTTAATGCGCAGGCTGCGCAGTACTGTATATTCAAAAATCCCATCCCTAGCGATAACATAATAAACATAATAACATAATAAAATAATAAACATAATAACATAATAAACATGATAACATAATAACATGATAACAATGCAATATAATAGAAATTATGCAAGTTAATAGAAATTTACATAGACCAAATCGTCTTAAACTTTCTGTAAATGCATCATAAAGTATTCAATGCATAAATCGTTCTCATATAATAACTATAATAACTACGTATAAACAATGTGTTTACTAATTCTGTAATTACTGTACTATCATATCATTCAAGTTAAATTTAAACAATATGAAAAATAATAACAGAAATAGTAGTAAATAATTTATATACCCTTTTTTTTTATAACAAAAATAATGCGACTGCAGCCATAATTATAGACAAAAGAGCTGCCACATTAAATAACGTATCTTCCAATGCAATATACCTTAAAGTATTCACATTTCCCAGTGACACGAAATTCGGTTTAGTTTCATTCTTACTACCATCCTTTGCCGGTGGTGGTCCATATAAAGTTTTATTAACAGTATCCGGTGATTTCCAAATTGTAAATGGTCCGGTGACTCCAAAAACTATATATACTCCACTATTAATAATCCCTTCTGTTTCCACTTTTATATAAAATAATGACATATTCTTGACCGTATCTTCCGAAATTAATGGTACCTTCCATAAAAATTCCATTCTCGGAACGTCTGCAGCTATCTGTTGTGACCATTCTGATTTAACCTTTGGTGAAACTCTAGTTCCAGCTGGTTTTGGATCATTATGTAATGTTATTTGAAAATTTGTTAATGGTGCATTCGGGTTACAATCCGCTGATTTTGACCAACGAATATATACGTTATAATATGGAACTAATATAGAGAAAGGTGGTGGTGTTTGGATATCGATACAATACATTTCATTTTCTTCCCATTTTGCGTGAATGTCAAATAATGCATTCTTATCCTTTAGACCTTTGATTTTTCCAATATCTTCTGGTATATAACCACTTTCTGGATCTTTTGGATCATATAATTGTCCAAAGTTTGGAACTAGTAACGTTGAGATTAAGATAAGTAGGATTAATGTGTTTGAAAATATCATTGCTTTTTTTTTTTTTTTGAAACCTTTTTTTTTTTTTTTTTAAATTGGTTAGTCTTATATTTTCAAGTTTTATTATGCATCATTTTTATCATTTTCATCATTCTCATCATTTAAATCGAAATATTGGTTTTCAATCAATCAATATAAATTATGGTTATTTTTTGGACGTTATTAACACGATACTGATGTGAATATCTTATTGCACAGAAAATGATAGAAAAATAAATATACATATGTTTACCCATTTCGTGAATAATAACTGATTTATTTCTAGGTTCTTGTTATACTTCTTTTTAAATTAAAGTTACATATTTATAAAGTTTAGCTTTGTTAAAATCTCAAAAAAAATTTCAATTTCTTTCATTTTTTTTTCTTTTTCCTTAGTTAGCAACTTTTATTTTTTGTTATTGTAGCAATTCTAAAAGTTAAAAATTTTATTACATTATTAAAAAAATGTAAAGACTCCGAATTATCTTGAATCTAAGATCCAGGAAATAAGCGTGAAATAAATAGTATAGAAGTATAAATTTCGGGAAAAAAAAACCTTATTGACTCTAAACCATATAAGTTGTAGTAGAATTTTAAATAAACTTGAATTATATGAGAATATTTAATTTTTATTTAAAAATGTTATTAAAAATGACTAAATCTTAAAATATATTTTTGATTGTTTACAAATTTTTTAAAAATAATAAATTCAAATATATTAATTGGAACTTTTTTTTAAAAAAACAAGATTTTAATTCTTTTTTTTTAAAAAAAAAGTCTATAAAAAAATAACATTAACGTCTCAAGTTTGGATAATAATTATTTAAAATTAAAAATGCAAATACTAAAACACCAAATAATATATAGCAGTTACTATATAACTAGGGTAATTGCCAAATTGGCAATATAATCTAGTAAATCAAACTTTAATAGAATAGGTTTGAAATTTTATTTAATTTAAAAGTTTTCAATTTAATTTTATACTAATTTTATTTTATTATTCGAAGATATTAAAAATAATCATCTTTTTTTAATCTAAATATTTTTAATACAAATTTTAATTAATTTTATAAAAGAATTATAAAACTTTAGAGCAGCAATATAATATGTTTTTAAAATCAAGCTTTTATAAAAAAATCTAATAATAATTAGAATATAAGTTTAAGAGATGTGAAATCTTAGTGAAGTGGTCTAGTCATTACCCTCTCCAAGTAGCAAGGTGTAAATCTAGAGTTCAAATTCAATAAATGATATTTTCAGAAAACAGCTTGCATTGGTTAATAATCTTTATTGGTTAGGTACTAGAGAAAACTGTAGTATAATGTGATTGCAAAGATTCTGGTTTAAGCCTATAATCTGTAAGTAGTACCATCTTGGGAAGGTACTGTATTAACTATGAGAAGTTCCAAGTAAGAAGTAATAAAAACTTTTAACAATGCTACAAAGAAGATCTAAATTTGAAAATAGTAACTAAAATTGAAAAACCAAATAGAAAAAGATTTTTAAGTGAGAAATCTACTAACCAAACCACTAAATATACACACTAGAGAAAAAGAATATATACTTTAAAAGTATGTATCAAAGGGAAAGAGTTCATAAAACATATAAAGCCTGAGCAGACTAATCCTTTCAGATTGCTAATTGGAAGTAAGAGATAAACCATTAAGGAATTCACAGAAAAAAATTCAAATTGTAGATACTAAAGTTAAAGTAAATCTTGCAAGAGCAGAGAATATATAAGAATAACTCCCAAGTACTAAATTAAGTTGCAGTGTAATATTTCTAAATTCTGATTTAGAAGTAATATAAGATACAAACTAGATTGAAAAGGTAGTAGCTGCTATATCAATCTGAGATGTAATATTATAGTTGTAACTTAGCAATCTAAGAGAAACTATATTATGAGTTGTATTCTATAAAGGTTAAAGAGTAGCAGAGTTAGATATAATGATACAAACTAGAGGCAGCTAGAGGATTTAAATAGGTAGTTTTAGTGGTATAGATATCTAATATATACAATATCAAAAGTATAATAATTAGCTATATCTTTACTAAACCAAATAGTATATATAAAAATTGTTATATATAAATGATTATCTTGATTGTAAATATAATTAATAATAGTAAAAATATACTGTTGCATCATTAACATTTTTGTACAAAAAAAAAAAAAAGAATATAAGTTTGAAATTAATAGAAGAGTTATATAATAATTTAAGTTTTTAATTATATAAGTTTTTTTATAAGGTTTAAATATTTTTGTTTAAAATTTTTAACTTTAATTACTTGGAAAAGGATATATATAGCCATGGCTACATGTAGCCATACTCAATAATTCTATAATAACTCAAATTTTTACTAAAATAATTCTGTTGTATAACTAAGTAAAAATGCTCCTCTTGCAATTTTACTATAACTTCAAACTTAACTCTAATCTAACTTAATATAAATCTAATCTTAATATTAATTAGCTGCAAAAATTTTTATAAAAAACTATATTTAATAGTATAGCTACATATAATCTATGGCTACAAATAGATTAATTTTAATTACTTAGTATATTTTTAAAATATAGTATTATAAATGATAATTTTTTTAAAATTTTTAACCTTTTGACTATTTTTGTATATAAAAACAAACTATAGTCAAAGTTATAAATATTCTACCCACTCTAACTTTTTAAAATTAAAAAATATAAGAGGTGTGGTGGCTTAGTGAAGTGGATTAGTCATCACTTTCTCCAAGTGGCAAGTCTAGAGTTTGAATCTCATGGTTGATGATTTTAAAAAATAGGCCTGTGCTATGGTAACCTGTATAAAATAATTGGATCTTGAATTGAGGATCTGTAACTTGAGTTGCACCAGGAAGTAATTTTAGAAGATTTGCTAGCATTTGTATAACTGGGAAAACCTGAAAACTACAAAGGAATACAAACCAGCTTAAAGCAGTGCAAACACTTAATAAGTCCATGATTATATAAATCTTGGGAATTGTTCTTCACAGTACAGGAAGCCAATTTGGAAAGTCCCGAGTTGGGAGTAGCAGTGATTTTTGATAGTACTACATGATGGCTAAATTTGAACTGGGGCCAAGATTGGTGAACTGAGTGACCAGGTCTTTTATTGAGAGGACACACTAGCCAAACTGCCAGGTATTATATGCACTGGAGGATAAGGGTATATGTTTCAAAAGTATGGACCAAGGAAATAGCATCCTTTAGGTACCTAAAGCCTGGGCAGACCAACTCTTCTGGGTTGCTAGCTGGAAGTAAAGGAGGGACTGATTAAGAATCTAGATAAGAAGATGGTTGGATTGGGTTTTGGGTTGTTGTGAATCTTGCAAAGGCAGGAGTACATAATGGATGACTAATTAGAAAGGTTGTGGTTCGAGATACAGATTGGATTACGACAGCATCCCAAAAGTTGGCTTGAGATACGAACCTAGTAGTGGCAACACAACAGGCACTAGTTAGGAAGAAGTTACCAAACATGCAAGTAAATACATGTGTAGAACATGTACTATACTGTTAGGTTTACTACAAGAATAAATACCTTCTGTTGTTGGCTAAAGTCTTAGCATCTTAAATAATAAATTGCCTCATAAAAAGTGACATATTAGGAGAAAACATATAGCATTAGTAAAAGCCAAAAAGTTTAATTAAATAGCTTTCTAGTTAGGCTATAGGTATGATATCTAGTGTAAAACTTCTAGCATAGCACTAATACTTTGGGCGGACTATTTAATTAGGTAATCAAAAGTTGTACATGTGACTAGTTGTACTTTCATGATACTGATGTAACATGTAGTTAATATCTTTGAATATTAACTACCCACTTGAACTAATAAAGTGCCAGAGACTATAAGTGGTCACCTTAATATAAAAAAAAAAAAAAAAATTAAAAAATATAGCTTTGAAATTTTTATAGCAAGTAGTATTATATAAATCTAGATCAGTAATTTTTTTAAAAAAATTTTTAATTACTACAACAAAAGTTAGATGAGAGTCAAACTTTTGTTAAGTTTTTTTAATAAAATAAAAAATAATAATTGAATTTAATTAGTGAATTAATTATCTGTAAAAAAAGCTTGTTGATAAAATAGGTTTGGTAAAATGTAGTATCTTCAAAGTGATTGTTGATGAATCAATATAGACCCAATTTATTTTACTTGTAATTAACTATTTATATTGTCTCTCATTATGATACATTCTATATTTTATTATTTATTTATTATTTTATTTATTACAAACTACTATATGTAGTTAAGAGCAGTGTTTGAAATTAGGTTGCAGAGTCTGTAAACTGCAACAAAATTTTAAATTCCTGCAACCAAAATCTGAAGTGCATATGCAGATTCCATATATAAATTTGCAAAATTTATCTATAAATTTCAATTAAATATTTATGTACACAATTAAATTTTTATAAATTTTTATAATCTGCAAGCCATTTTTTTAAATTAGTTGCAGCCTACAACTAATTTAAAAATTGAATTTTAGATACTGGTTAAGAGTTAATTTTGTATCAGAATTATCATGATTTGTATTGTAATCACAATATGTTAATAAATTTAGATAGTTTGTATTAGAATTAATATGATTTTTATCTAAAAAATTCTGTTACAATACTTGTTATTCTAGTAACTACAATATGTAGTTAAAGTAAGTTAGTTTGTATCAGAATTATCAGAATTTCTATTGTGAGTTGCTATTATTAATTTCATATAGTACTTAACTTGCTATTTAGATAACTACAATATTGAATTAAATTAAATTAGTTTATATTGGAATTATTATTATTTTTTATTTTGAATTATAGTAGAAAAAAATTTCTTTTATAAAATTTACTTGCTATTATTAATATCAGTTGGAATAGCAAGAGTGAGTGTTAATCCAATTTATCTCTAATGGTTAATATTAACTTGTATCAGAATTTATAATACTTGTACATATGATATAATGTTACAAAACTCTTAAACTGAGTCAGGGTTATTACTTAATAGATTAACTTTAATTATCAGAGGATTTATTATATAACAATAAGAAATACTAGATAACAATAAAGAAATAAAAATAAAATAATATAATGATAATAAAAAATATAACTAAATTACTAAACTAATACTATACATATAAGAATCCAATTCTTATTATTATAAAACTAAGATATTGTACATTCTAAATAATAAAAGAAACTTATAGTCTTTTAAGATATTGTTTGAAAAAAACTTTTCCAAGACAAAAATTCATACTTTAAATATATTTTAATTTACTAAGAGCTATTATGCTATCTTTAATTTTCTTAGCTATAAGTTTTCAGATTATAACTAATTTGCATTAAGATAGCTATCAAATATTGTTATTCCACTTATTTCTTACAATAATTGTGCCAAATATCTACTACAATAATTATTCTCTAACTAAGATTTATTATAAAATAGGAGTAACCAACTATTAAGATTAATTATATTTCTAAGCTTTTATCTACCATCTAGTAGCTTTATAATATTCTTATGATTCAGATAATTTAGGCTTTTAGTATATTTAGATTATAGGCTTAAACTTCAGTTCAGAACCTCAACATTTCATTGAAGTGCCCTGATGTTCAGTGTTTTTTCTTGTAAAAAATTTTTGGGAAGTGGTGGTCCAGATGATCGTTGGAAAGAGTTTTGATATGTTAATATAGCTAACTAATAAAAATTCTATATTTGATAATCATGCAGCTAATTCATTGATTAATTAGTTAATTAGTTGAATTATCAAGATCATGATATACTTTGATATTTAAGTCTTTTACTGATAATAACAAACTAAAGCTTAATCCAGTTAGCCTTTTTTTATCTGTTTCATATTATTTAACAGATATTCAATAGACTTTTGCTATTAAATTTGTATCTAACAGATAACTGTATCTAAGCTCTAATCAAAAACTCAAATATCTATTTATGATTTTTAAAAACCAACTTTTGCGTATTATATATTCTATATATCTTTGATAGTATTAACTAAGATATAGATAATACTAATATACATTAGTGAACTACATGTTGTATCAAAAAAATAATAGGCTTTGCAACAGAAATTCTATAGCATTAATGATAGAAATCACTAAAATAATGAGTAACAGAATGTTATAGTAATACACATCTTAGAAATTATGATAATTCTGATATAAACTAATGCACCCACATATTGTATTATTAAAATAGCAAAAAAGCTTTGCAATAGAATTCTTTAATAGCACATGACAGAAATTTTAATTCAAACTAGATCATCTTAACCACATATTGTAGTTACCAAAATAGTAAATAAATTCTGTAACATGATTTTGTTTGCCATAGCTTGTATTAGAAATCATAATAATTTTAATACATCTTACTCAGAATAGCAAATAAATCTTATAACAGAATTTTTTTTAACAGCTCATAAACAAATTACAGTACTACAAATTTAAATGCAAACCAACTCACTTTAAACAATTATTGTGATTATCAGAATTATGAATAAGTCAGAATTTGCAACAATCCCATTGCAAACTAATCTAAATTTTTTAACAAATCACTAGAATAGCAAGTTTGTAATAGAAATTTTGGTAGTTTATAATAGAAATTGCAACAATTCTAATGCAAACTAATACATCTTAATTACATATAATAATTATTAAAATGGTAAGTAAGTTTGTAACAAAATTATTTGCAAATTAACTCATTTTAATTACATATTGTAGTTACTAGAATAACAATTTCTATAACAGAATTATTTACAGTAACTCACAATAGGAATTATAATAATTTTAATATAGACTAACTCAATCTTTACTACATATTATGTTTACTAGAATAATAAGTTCTCAACAATTTTATTTACATTAACTTGTGATAAAAAATATAATGATTTTAATGTAGACTCATCTTAATCAGAATAGTAGTAAGTCTCATAATAGAATTCTTTTAGTAATTCATGAATAAATAATGCTAATTTTAAATACAAATTAATTTATCTTAACCAAATTATGGTTACCAAAATTGCATGTTCTGTTAAAAAATTATTTATAATAACTTAATAGAATTTTAGTAATTTGATTGCAAACTAACTCAAGCTTAACTAAAATTAAAATCACTAAAATAATGAGTAAATTCTGTAACAAAATTTTGTTTATAATAAAAATCATAATAATTCTAATATAACTTCATTTAATTAAAATAGTAAACAAGTTTTGTATCAGAATTTTTTTAGCGATTTATAAATAAATTATATTAATGGATTAGATGTACCCATACTACTGGTAGTATAATATACTACATTGTGACAGTTTTAAAGCTATTTATCTTCTAATTTAGCAAATTAATATACTATTAAATACTTGTATAAAGTATCTTATATATGGGGCAACATATATTTAAAATTTGGTAGCTCTAAGTATTTTTTT
>CAJVPY010000951.1:0-22037 GCA_910591965.1 Dentiscutata erythropus
AAAAAATTTTTATTTAAATATTTTAAATTTTAAAAAAAGTAAATCATAAGCAAATTTATAGCAATTTTCTAGGCAAAGTTGCCTGGAATTGCTTACAGTTTAAGGGATAATAAATTACCCAGATAATTCAGATAATTTAATAATACCCGAGTAGAGATTTTCTTAATGGGTCCAACCCCTAGTTGTAATAAATTCTAGATCTTTAAAACCAAAATATTTTGCTATATTTGTGTCTGCTTTAAGTATAATTCTTTTTTGTTCAGTATAAATTTCTTGAACTCTTTCCTGTAGTGCTGTTGCCAAGTTTTTAATTGTGTCAATTTTCATATTTTATTACTATCTATTTGTTTGTAGAAGTTGAAGTAATTTCATTTCAACTCTTCTAGAATTTTTCTACATGTGTTCTGTTTGTTTACTTTTTGAATTTCTCGAATGCTTAGTTTAATGTTTGTTTATTTTCTATTTTGATTATGTGTTTATTTTTTATATATATATTTGTTTGTTTGTTGTTAGATGATCTGCAATATCAGAGTTTGGGCAAATCCCCAATTTTTCAAAAATTTTCTAAAAGTTTTACTGAAAATTTTATTTTTTTTCTTTATTGTCAGACCAAATTTGTAGAGAAAAAATTTTTGCTAAATAATTATAACTAATTTTTCTAGCTCTATCTTTTTGTTTAGAACTATTTTACTTGTTGTCTTAGTACAGTTATGCTCTATTTTTAAATTTTCTTTTGGTTCAAGTGATCGATAAAGAGAGTTGAGTTGATATATAATGTCAAGATACAACTTGTGATAACTTGTATAAATTAACATATTAAGTAATTTAAGTAATAAATTATTAATTTATAATCTTACATTCTTACATATTTCTAAACATCTCATTATTAAACAATTAATTTAGTATTTTCTTCTTTAGAAAGAACCATTCTTCTATATTTAAGTTTTGTAATTAGAATTGAGAAAAAATAATTAGTTCAATTTTGATTTTATAATCAAAAATTGTAGTTTGATAACTACTTGATAAAAACAAGATTTCTATAGCAATAATACTTAGATTATTTTTCAAGAAATTATAAATGATAAATGAGTAATTGTAGATAATAATATATATTATTTTAGTCAATTATATCTGTAGTAGTGGTAATATTTTTACAATTTATAATTAATCGGAATTTTAATACTGTAAAATCTCAAAATAGCGAGCATGGGCATTATTTCGAAACTTGGCCCAAATTAAGCTTAATTCGAGCCAAGTTTCAAAATAACCCCATGCTTGCTATTTCGAAATTTTATAGTAATATTATATAAAAAAAATTATATTTTATTATAAGTAGCATATCAAATATATTTGAAGCATTTTTGGCATGCCATGATGGTATAACTAACAGTAGCATGCTAGTCACTCTAAGGCAGAATAGTCATTACCTAGATCAACTCTGGTTCTAAGTTGTTTAAAATAGCTAACATAAGTATCAACTATGTCTATTCTTTATTTAATTTCAAAAAGCTGTTTTTGCCAAGTGGCTTTTTGTTTAGTTATACTAAATTTTTTTTTAAATAAATAGATAAAGCTTCTAATATTAATATAGTTTATTTATTTATTTTTTTTAATATTAGAGTATAGCACCTATCTCAGACTTTTATTAATACTTAAGCAAGTTAATATATAATAGTGCCGAAATATATACATATTATATATCAAAACTAGAACTAGAACTTTAGGTCTAAGACCATTTATCTATAGCTAAAACCTACCAGAGCTATTAACACTTCTATACATGTAATTAATTTGGATTTATATATCCTTCCTCAACTACCAATTAGTATTTATATGTCTATTACTTTACCCACATTCTAATATCTTAACTTCCAAATTGGTATATACCAGGTAGACACTTATTGCTCCTAGTTTGGTGTGCCCAGTCCCAACTAACATACTTTCAGGAGTTTATATCTTAAGCTATGCAGCTGCCTCTATTTAATTGAATAAGTATCTCAAGCCTATATGCTGCTATAACTAGCTAGTTTTCTGCAACTTTGGGACCCAAGTCTTGACTGTACTTTTCAATATGATGACAAGGCTGCCCAGACATGTTTCGCAAATACCTCTAGTACCTGATATAGTTAGATGTGATTATGAGGCCTAGAGGTTCTTAACAGATATATCTTCATTTCTATTTATGGTGATTCTTGGCAATTGTAGCCTCAGTTATTGCTGCATTCACTTATACTAGCTATACTTGTATTGGTAGTCCTGAGTCTTTTTAACATTTAAAAACTTCTATACAAATATGACCAGAGCCTGTTAGATTTATCAATACGTATATACCTCCATATTTCACTTCTTATTAGCTAGTGAGTTCTATATACACCAAAGGTGTTCTAAATCTAGTAAAGCTAATTCTTTACTACAGGTCTCTTTGTATTTACCATATTTCTCATTACTTCCAATTTTGGTTACTATCTAGTCATCCTCCTAAACAAGATCCCAATACTATCTTAGAGGTTGTTAGTACTACTTTGCCAATTGCAGATTTATATACACAACTTTTAGTAATAGAACCTTTTATAATGTCCAATATTATATATAATACTACTGTATATTCCCGAAAATAAGCTACTTCAAAAATAAGCTACCCCTTCACTTTTGAGCCAAAAACTCGGAATCCTCTCTTACCCGAAAATAAGCTATCTCCCGAATTTTTTAAAAATTTTTAACAGTTGTTATATATAAAAGTCAAAATTATACTAAATAAATATATATTTTAACCATAATAGAAGTTGTTCAGAATTTAAAAATACATCTATTCTGAAAGTTTCATACAATCTGGATAACATTTTATTAGTACACTTTTGCATTTTAAATTCAAATTTAAAATGCAAAGGTGTACTAATAAAATGTTATCCAAATTGTATGAAACTTTTAGAATAGATGTATTTTTAAACTCTAAACAACTTTTATTAAGCTACTTTTACTGATTTACTTAGTACAATTTTGACTTATGTATATAGAAACTACTTTTTTATATATAAAAACTACATTTACTTAATAAAAAATAGTCAAAAACCTCTATTACTCGAAACTAAGCTATTCATGTAATTTTTTGCCCAAAAAATGGTAGCTTATTTTCGGGAATATACGGTAATTACTTCACAATAGACCTTTTTCTAAAATTCCTAATCCAGACTTGTATTTATTTGAACTTTCCACGATAGTTACTTTCAAATATTTGTAGATAAATATATCTACTAGGACTTGAACCCAAACCTACTCATAGAGGGTTGGATGTCTAGACTACTAGGCTATGGGATCCCAATTTATTAATATGGTTTACTATTTGACTATATTTTGCATAGTGAAAATGATTTCAGATATTTGCAAGGCTATTTAACTATCTTGAACATTGTTCTTTATATAAGCAGAGGCTAATTCAAGTTGTTGGGTAGCACCCCAGTAGTTGGCTCTAGCAGCATATTCAAATTTTTCTATCCAAGTTATAGGATCTTGGGTTCCATCATCTCAATAGAAATTATTTTAATAAGAAATTTTTCACTACCATATCTTAGATTTTCAGCTAGGGTATTCAAAGCTTTGGCAGCAGTAATGAAAGTAGCTTTAGCTATTTTGTTTAGTTGTTTTGGCTCTGGGTTATTAATTTGTTCTAGTTCTTGGTTTGGTTTCTAGTTATCAATAGATTTAAACTCAGGTTTAGCTATATCAGGATTTTAGTTATTTTTATTTAGTGAAAGTAAAGTAAGATATTTGTCTCAGTTAATTTTTTAAAGAGAAGCTTTGATTAATTTGTGAATAGTTGATTTTGGTAACAGAAGGTTTGGTAGAAAATGATGAAGTTGAGTATTTAATGAAGAAGTAGATTGGATATCTATTGTGATATTAGCTTCAGGATAGATTTCAGTTATAACAGGAAGTTAAACTAGATTGGTAGAAGGATAATTATAAAAATTTATATGATTAAGTATTCATTGGATTATACTAGATTGTTGAGAGGTAGAAGAAGTTAGGCTAGATTGATGTCTGAGTGGAGAATTATCTAATAGAATTTTTGTAAGTAAAGAAGAAAATAAGTTAATTCAAGAAAAAAATTTAATATAAGTAGTATCTTCATTGTATAGAGCTAAATGAGAAGAATTTGAGTAAGGGTTTTCTAGGCTATTAAGTCCAAGAGTATATATAAAGGAGTAACAAAGTCAAGGTTTTCTTGATTAGCAGAAATAGAAGAAAGGTTTTCAAAAGTATAAGTAGTAGTTGAAGGATTCTAGAAAGATGATGTGATAGTAGAGTTTTCAATATATAAGCCAAGTATAGTTGCTTCAAAGTCGAGAAATAAGGTCGGTAAAAGAGTAAAATTTGAATAAGATTCAAGAATAACCACTTTAGAATCTAAATATAAGTTACTGTATCAGCAGCTAAAAACAATATCTCTAGCAGCTGCTCTGGCAATATTATATTCTTTAGCAGTAATTGTAGCAGATTAAAATGAAATCAGATTAAAATGAAAATTTTCTATTTTTTTAGAAAATTTTAAAATTTTTTGGGTGACATTTTTTAGGGTTAGGGTTAGGGTTAGTGTTAGGGTTTAGAGTTAGTTTTATTAATAAAAAAGTATAAGTGGGTTTTATAAGCTTTAAAAATGAACAAAAAAGGTCTCCAGTTTCATTTTAATCTGATTTCATTATAATCTGCGACAGTAATTAGTATAAAATACAAGTTAATAGTTTTTTGAATATATCTAGTGGCTTTATACTAGTCTTAATATACAGGCCAAAAATGACAATAAGTATGATGATAAGTTATAGCAGGATAACACACTTTACAAGATAAATCTGGATATAAAGTTTGTATAACTAATACTGCAAGAGATAAAAGATGTTGGGTCTTGTGGGCTTTAGTTTGTTGCAAATGAATTTGGTATACTTGGTGTATAAAAAAGAGAAAAAAAAAATAAAATAAAATAAATTTAAACTAATTTGGAATTACTTATGCCTACACTTTGGCTTGTAGGTAATTTGTACTTAACTTCTTGTTAAAATTTATAGTAAGCTGTAAACTATAGGTCCTTATATTTACATATTTGGCTTATAGAGTACCTGTCTGATAAAATCTAACCTCAGGGTTGCAATAAGCTGTGAGCTTTAATTGCTACAAAAGTAAAGGCTTCAAGTGGCTTTTCTGTACAAATCCTTTTCAATTTGACAGAACTTCCAAGTATACTATTGCTCTTTTAGTAATAGATATTCATAAATAAAGAATCCATGATAAGCAGTAGCGACTTTTTAGTTTTCTGAAGAAGACTTTTTAAATTTCTGCCAGAAGGTACCAAAATATTACAAGTGAACTATAGCCTTCTTAGAAATATAGTACTTGCAACACAGCACATGGTGACAGAGATCTATAAAGGGTCAGAGTAGTGTGAAAGTAGAATATTACTTCACTAGAGCAATTCAATATAGTTTATTTAAGAGCAGAGATATATATATAGTAAGGTATATTTATTTATAGTACAATATCAAGATATTAGACTATTCTAAGGTATCTATAGCTAAAGAATCCTAATAACTAAAGATTGCAGAGAACAAATCTTAAAGTGCAAAAGAGGGGAAATGCTAGGGTTTATATAGCTTTTACAACTAATATAAAATATATAATAATAATAATACAAAAATAAAGAGTTAGGGTTCTATAGCCTAGTGGTCTAGACACTTAACTCTCCACAGACAAGGTCGATGGTTCAATTACAGCTGGTGGTAATTAATTTAATTAATTATCTCTGTAACTTTTGAAAGCTTTTGAATGCGAAACCCTGTAGCAGTAAGACCATGTGAAGTACATATTTGGCTAATAAAGAATTCTTGGAAGGAGTCCTGAGTCATAGAGAAGATCGGGTACTGTGTGTAACATAGGTTACAGAAGGAAATACTGCAGAAGGCTGTGTATGTGAATCCATGATTGGCAAGATAGCACCAACAAACCTAAGGCGGCATTGGGATCTTAATTGGGAGGACAGCTGTATGCAATATATCTAGAAGTGATAAGAAAAGCAGTGAACATAGTAAGGAGCTGTGGTAAAAGAATGACTTTACCAAATATAGAACATCATTGGTACAAGGAAACAAGAAAAACCGGCTAAAAGAAACCCCGAAAAGCATAGAAGCAAGTGCTTTGGTAGTACGAAAATAAAGTCGGCCAGTGAGTAATATGTCGCACAACCTATATAGGAGTTATGGAAGCATGACGAAACATAGCAAAAGCGCGGGTCCCGGGTTACTGGCTTGTGACAGTAATTAAATGAGGTACTTAACTTCTGTTCTAAGAATCTAGACTTCGTAATACCATACCAATAGGGAGTACTATAAAAGAAGCAGTAGCCTAATTTGGAGATATACAACATGAATATCTGGAACCATGCAAACAGCTCTCCTAATGGCAGCAGCAGGTGGCTTGAGATACGGGTCTTCAGATGGTGGCAGCACCTGGCTTGAGATACGGATTAGGATCTGAAATAACATTTCAAAGAACACCAAACTGAAAGCAAGAAGAGCACCCATTTCTAGAACACCAATTTGGAAGTTATACAAGAAACGAATTAGAAGTAATATGATAAGTGATGAGGGGTGGATTATAACTAATAGATGTTGTACAGTAGTATATATAGTGAGATATATACAAATTAATAAAAATTAAGGTTCTGGGTTAGATCAGAACTTAGAGTGCTTCTTGATAGAGATACCCGAGAATGTTTATCTCATATGTGAGATGGTGCAGACAGTTGCATCTGGGCGCCATATAAAGTAGCCGGGTGAAGTCATAACGACTGTTTAGATAGGTTAAAAGTATATGTAAATATATGTAATGTTCGCTTAAATAAGTAATAAAGTTAATGACAAAATCATCGAAATTAAAAAAAAAAAAAAAAAAAATACAAAAATAAAAAATATATAAAAAGTATTAAATGTATAAAAGATATAAAAGATATAAAATGTATAAAATGTATAAAAAGTATGAAGGTGTAAAAGGTACAAAAGGTATAAAAGGTATAAAAGGTACAAAAGGTATAAAAGGTATGAAAGGTGCAAAAGGTATGAAAAGTATATTCTGGCTATCGTCTATTTTTGTTTATTAATTGCTGGCTATCCGATAGTCTGTTTAACATATATTGTAGCTTGTTATAATCATTATGATCATTATGATCTTCTAAATCTTTTGGGAATAGAATCTTTAATATGTTTTTAGGTATTTATATATTCTATAACACTATTAACTCATCCTATATAATGAATAGGCTTTATACCTAATAGCAGCTTTGATAAAATTTTTTTTTTTTTTTTTGGTATTAATGTAAGGCCTTGCTCGTATCTTTATTGATTAATTTATATAAGTAATTACATATCAACTATATAAGAACTTAATTTGTATAATAACAAATAAATATAAATTATAGACAAGAATAAAAGCTCAGACTAAAAGCTCAAACTAAAAGCTCAAACTAATTATCTGCGACCTAAACCTACTAGAGTGGTCAAGACTCACCTAGGTTTGCTTTGATAAAATTTTGTTGTATATAGATATATTAATTATATAGTTTTTATAGATTAGCTTTCTTGAAAAATTTGAAACAAGAGATTGTTAAAAAAAGTTTTAATAATTATTTATAAATTTACTAAAAATTAAACAAAAAATTTGCTTTTTTTAAATATTTTAAAATTTAGTAATAAAAATTAAATAAACTTTTTTATTAGATACATTTACTAAAAGCTTTTATTTAAAAAAAGTTTATTTATAATACTCTTTCCGATGATCATCTGTACCAAAAAATCCAAATACATTTTTTGTAAAAACACAATAGTATTTAGTAAAACATAGAGGGTATACTAGTTGCTATAAGTCAGCAGTTGTTATTTAGAAATAGTTCTCATATGCTACTTGCTAACTTCTTCAGAGTTTATCACTTATTGCACACACGGCACTTGTCGTTTAGAAGTAGTTCTCATATGCTACTTGCCAACAAGCCCAGAGTTTATCACTTATCAAAAAAAGAGCATAGGTGCTCCACCCCTTTCCTAGAAGAAGGTTTAGAAGTTGTTGAGTCTTTACATGGATGTAATTACTTTTCTTGGGTGCAAGTAGTCTCTCCCTAGGTGTTTCAAAATTTTTGACAAAAAGTGAACGATTTGGCTTACCTACTCCAAAAGATTAGCATTGTTTATCTCCCAAATTCGGACATACCCAGGAATGCAACCATGTGTCTTGTTTATTGGTGGATATGATATGCGACATAGTCTATGAATACGGGTCCTCCATGTGACTGGGATCGGGTTTCTGGTAAGAAAGACATCTAGAGATGGTTGGTAGTCAGATAAAAATTGTTAGGTTTTATAATCAAGATATACAAATGTTGCAGTTGTTATAAAATTTTTTCTTAAACCTGGCATGGGTTATAATAGTATATTTTCTCCTTTTTTTTTATTCTATTTGTACTGCTTCTTGATAGAGGTAGTTCCTCTCTTTGTCAGCCCTTGGGCTTTTCTTTTTGATTTTCTTTTTTTACAGTTCATTGTACCTTCTTTTATTTTTTTCTTTAAAAATTCCTCTTCGTTCTATTTGTTTTTTTTAGTTTGTTTTTCATTTTGTTTTCTTAGTACTATTGGTGGTTTTGTACTATAGTAAATATAAGATCATTACTTTCTTTTGCTCTTGATAAAGAAAGAGAATATGAAGGGAAAAGCTTTGACAGACTAACAAAGTTTATCTAACTTATTTACAGGTTGGTGCGACACATCGTATCTGGGTGCACATGATGTAGCTAGGTGATGTCAGGCTTGCAATTTTTAATTAGATATTATTAGAATTTTTGAAACTTTGTTTTGTAGTCTAATAGTAATATAATTTGTATTTGAGTATTGACAAGATTGTTAAAGAATAAAAAAAAAAAAGTTATTCAAATTAGATTATTAACAAAAAAAATTTTTTTATATTTTTTAAATTTTAAAAATTTTTACTAAACCTAGTGTTCTGACCTGGGTAAGTATCACCTGGGTCACCTGCAGGTGGGCGGGTGACCTGAGTTGAATTATGGCCCACCCAGGTAGTCAACCTGCGGGTCATGTATGAGTTGGCTATAAACCATATATATATGGGCTGTATCGTATGTACGGTGCAGGAAATTTAAAAACTTCAATATTTCTATGTAGCATACCGATCTTAATAAGCGAAGGGTCTAGAACTTTCAATTTCTTCGCATAAAAACAATAAGCAAAGAACAATATGTAAGTAATAGCATACTATTGAGAATGGCAAATTTAGTTTATCTCCAACGAGTTAGTTAAACTTTAAGTGAGGTTTTTAGATTACCTGCACCGTACGTATATACGTATTATTTTACTACAGCAATATGAGTGAAGCTACAGGAAAATAAGACTTTGGAGTTTCATTTTCTCTTGGCAGCACTTTATACCACATTTTAGGTTCGCAAATCGTAGATTCTCACTTTTTTTTTTCTGAAACCTCTCCCTTGTTTGTGAATTTTATATTTGCACAAGCTTACAATTTTAGCATGAATGAGCTTCTATATTGGTTTTACTTTAATAACAGATAAGAATTTTTTTCTATCAGATATGAAGAACTTACAAATTTAACTAAATTATTAGAAATTTTGCCAAATTATGTGCTTTGATAAAGAAACTCATCGTACGATAGAAGCACTTGTGGATTTAACTAAATCATTATAAATTTGCCCAAATAATATAGAGGTATTAAAGGCTCATAAGAAATTTATTCTGAGAATAACACTGTTACTTTTGGCACATGATGTTTATTTTTTTTGATTTCTAATAGGTAATGTTTTTATTTCGTATTATTTATTTTGGCTATATATTTATTGTTTCCAGTTTTATTTATATACCTTATTATATTATTTATTTTTATACTGTATTTATTCTTGACCGCATTGTTGAGTAATGCAAGAATTGGTTTTAGATTTTGTGAAATATTGGCACAACGCACAAGTGTTATAGAAATGTGAATGACTGCTAAAAATAAGGAAGCATCATAATTAAAAAATAATGGTTGTATTAAAAAGGGCAGGCAGTGTTGAAAGACAGACATCAATGATGTAATATTATATATGAAGGGGAAAAGATATCCTGTTGTATAGTAAATAAATAAAACTCTTGTACTTGAGAAATTTGTATATAAGGTCTTCTTTCAATAAAGTTTCAGAACTCAATTTTAAATAAAACATTATAAAGATAGTAGGCAATACGAAGCCAAAAATAACTTTTATATTGATCATACTTATTTGTTAAATAATCATTAATCTTAAATATTATATTTTATTAATCACTCTTAAATTAAATAAAATTTTAATTTATTTATTTTTATTGCCCTTATCAATTACATTGCTATTTAATATATTTGAAACTTATTAACACATATCCTCTTATTTACTCTTAAATTATATTTAATCTTAATCGAACTTGGCTGTCTTGTTATTAGTAATATTGTGACGCTATTTAACCTTAATCTTTTTTTTAAAATAAAAAATAAATTATGAAAATACCTATGATGATATTGATCATATTTCTGACAATGGTATTCAAGAACAAGTCGAATCTTCTACTAGTGCAACTAGAAGAAAAGCCGTAGATGAACCTGAAGAAGAGCCAAGTGTAAAGAAAATCTGAGTAAATATCTCTAATCTGGCTGATCCAAAGAAAAAACCCAGTTATGTTTGGAGGTATTTTGAAGAAATAGATACACAAGATATTTGTAAAATAATTGTGTTTAAAAGAGGTATAGAGGCTAATTGTAATAAAAAATATAAACATGATGGATTGATTAGAAATATGAAAACACACTTATGTCAAGTACATGGTGTTTTTGGACCAGATAAATTGGATTCAGAATCAAATGAAAACCATCAATTAAATATAAATGAAATGTTTAAAAGAGTGATACCACACAATAAATTAAAACAAGCTGAATTAAAACAAATTACAACTAAATAGTTAGTAACCGATTCTTTACTATTCAATACTGTAAATGGAAAAGAATATAGAAAAATGATGTGGCGATTTGATCCTGCATTCGAACCACCAAGCGATAAATGTATTAGAAAAAATATCGATATTGCTTACCAAAAAGGTTATACAAGACTTAAAAACTTATTTGAAAATACTTGTAATACCGTCTCTATAACTACGGACTTATGGACATCCTGTGCTAACAATGGGTATATAGATGTAACTCTTCACTAGTTGACACCCAACTTTGAAGTGCGTGATGTACTACTAGCTATTAAACATTTCGAATACCCACATACAAGTAAATGAATAAAAGAATATTTGGAATCTAAAATTGAAGAATTTGGGTTAAATGGAAAAATAATTTGCGCAATAACTGATAATGGCATAAATATGAAAATAATGTAGAATGTTTACTTTGTGTTGCACACACACTTTAGCTTACTGTTATTCATGCTTTGAAATTTATAAATCCATATACTAACAGGATCCAAAAGCTTATCAAATTTTTTCGATCGTCAAAACAAAGTCAACGCCTTGATCAGACACAAATCGATCTAGAAAATCAAAAAAATTAAGCAAAAAAACTCCGCCAAAGGACAAAATCTTGAGCATATATCTGAAAGCTTATCAGATACTGAGGACGATGAAATAGAAAAACTAACAATTATTTTGCATACTATTGAAGACACAAAAACCCACTAGAATTCCTCTTACTTATCTTGAAAAAGGCTTTTGAAATTGTGTCTAGCAATTGAATGGCTTTTCAAAATGTTGCGTCTACAAATTGATGATGATGATGATGTTAAAAACGATTTTAATAAATTAGACAATCGAATGCTTAAAAATTATGAATAGGAATTATTAAAGGAATTAGTAGAAATTTTTAAGCTATTCGACGACCTAACAACCTATTTTAGTGGAGCTCAATATACAACTCTTTCAGTTGTTAACCCAAGTATTGAAGCACTAAAGTTTGAGTATGCTGATAGTGACTTTATTAGAGAGAATTTTAATGATAAAATATTAAGTTATTTTTAATATCAAACATACCTTATTTTATAAACCAAGTTTATTAGATAATAATTTAAATTTTTATTCCAGATGAAGGGTTATTAGAAGAAGATTTTAGTGATGATGACCTTGATGATAACAAGGAACCATTTGAACCCCAAGCAGTAATTTCAAAACTTCGAGGTGTTATTTATAATTCTTTGTGGAGCTACTGGGAAAGTTCTGAGGATTTAGAAAATATTAAATTAATAGCTACCATACTGGATCCACAATTAAAAGCAATGAACTTATGGTCTAATGAAATACGAAACCAAGTAATAGAACAATTAAAAACTAAATATAAATCATGGAAAAATACAACTATAGCCAATGAATTAGAACTACCTGAAGAAACCACTACTCCTCGTTTTATGAAAAAGTATTCGGTTTTAGTAATAGTCAAAATAAAACAAATAATATAGATGAAATTGAAAACTATTTTAATGAAACAATAGCATCTGTTTTACCCAAATCGGCTGATATTTATAAGTGGTGGTGTACGAATAAAAAATCTTATCCTATCTTAAGTAAATTAGCATGTAAATATTTATCAATCCCTGCTACCTCAGTTCCGAGTGAGCGTCTTTTTTCTGATGCTAGTAATCAAATTACTTCTAAAAGAAACCGTCTATCAAATGAGGTAATAGGCAAGTTATTATTTATTAAAAGAAATAATTTATATTGTAGCATTTGGTCATAAATATAATAAATATACTCAAATTTTAAAGTAAAGTAAGATCTATAAAATTTCATACTATTACCATTATATATATTTTACAAGCAAGGCAAGATCAGTCTTTTTAGATCTATTTATTCTTCCAAGAAGTTAATAATATGTGACTTTAGGTGATTACCGAGTGATTTTAGTGCTTCCAACCTTTAACTTTGTATAAATAAAAATTATAATTTGAATTATTTTTTTTGTTTAATGAACTTTTGAAATAAGATTAGCTAGAAAAAAAAAAGATTCTAAATTACCCGCCCATGAATAACTGCAAAATTTCTTTAAAATTTTAAAATTATAAGCCAAATTAAATACAAAAGTTATCAAGAAAATAAAATTGTTTAATATATACTGCTCAAATTATGAAGTAAAAAAAAATAATCAGGTAGTTTGAATAACCTACCTATCCCTTAAACCATCTAGCAGCCAAATTTGGCCACTAAAATCTTTTTTTTTGATTTTGTGCGATTGTGCTTGATTTTTCTAAGCAATTGTACCCCCTTTCCTAAGCTTAAATTGAAGTTTGCCATTTTGCAGATCGATTCATGATTTTATATCATGTTATGGTAATACATGATATTATAATTACGTGTTAGTAGTACAGCGATTATCTTTTGATCGCTATCAATTAAAATCAAAAAAAGAAAAAAAAAAAAAAAAATTTACAACTATGCCAAAGGCGAGTTCATCCTCGCATTTACCCCCACCTGAAGAAGATACTGAGATATTTTCTGATAGTGAGAACAAAGAGTACATACTGGTTCTGACGTCTCGACAATGTTTTTCAAACACCTGGAGTCAGACAATAAAGAAGAAGATGAAGTTGTTGAAAGTGGTAGTAAGAAGAGCCGCAAACAATCAAAAAACGTACCTAACTTGCCACCACCACCTTCAGATTTTGAACCATTGGTTCATTCAAAAAATTTACACCAGGCATTTATTAATTTGCTACCAAATTATGAAGTCGGTTTCTCAAAACTGATCAACCTTTTTTTTCTTTTTTTTACGAACATTTTACTGGACAAAATTGTCCTCAATATGAATTCATATGCATTAATCAAAGGCACTGGCCTTTCTGGAAGATAGTGGAAAAATGTAGATCATAAGGAGCTTCTTACCTGGATTGCCCTTGTCATTTACCAGGAGGTTTTTGGGCTGTCTTCGCTTAATAATTACTGAAATGAGGACCCAAAGCTCCTCATTCACAATATTTCTAAACAAATGCCGCTGAAACGTTTTGAACAAATCAAGAGGTACCTTCATATCTTTTCCCCTGCGGCAGATATTAATCATTACTTTGAAAAATTAGAGCCGCTGCTTTCCCACATCTGAGACGTTTCTAAACAACTTTACACACCAGCCTCAAACATCTTGGTTGACGAAATGATGATAAGGTTTTCTGGCAAAAGCATCCACACTATTCGAATTAAAAACAAACCAACCCCAGAGGGGTTTAAGGTGTTGTCGCTTTGTGATTCCAGATATATATTCACTTTTTTGCCTACGTTGCAAGTGATGTAAAAAAAGTGAAAGAGCTCAACCAAACTAGTTGCATGGTCCATCATCTTGTCATGCAACTTCCATATTGTCGATTCCTATTTAATATTTATATGGATAACTACTTTTCTAACGTTCCTTTTTCCAGAATCTTCGGCAAATTGGCATTGGTGCTTGCGGTACTGTTTGAACAACAGCATCTGGATTCCCTAAGGAACTGAGGATTGATAAGAAACTTCGACTTGACTGGGATGTACATTCCGGTGTTGCAATAAATGGAGTGTTGGCTGTGTTTTGGCAGGACAATGGTTCGGTCACAATGCTGTCAACAATTCATGGTCTTGTTGGTAAACATTGGAAAGTTGAATGTGAAAGACGGCGGCCGAGAGAAACAAGCACCAATGCAATAAAAGTGCGTGCGGTGTTTGGGTCTCAATCAAAAAAAAAGCTGAAAATTCCCAGGATAATAGATGATTACAACCATCACATGAATGGCGTAGATGTTGCAGATTAACTACAGTTGTATTACTGTATGCAACAAGTAGTACAAAGAAACTGGATGCCGCTTTTTTTTTGGTTGTTGGATACTGCCATCATCAATGCATATCGTATTGCCCGAATCCTAGAATCTACTCAGGAACATAAGGACTTTTGTCTTGAACTGGTGTGGAATCTCATAAATAATGTAAGTGGTGAAGAGGAAATTTAGCTTAGAGATGGGTCAAAAAAAAAAAATGAAATGAAACAAATGAAGAAATGAAAAAAGAAACCAAACGGCCGAAAGTGACGAAACACTTCAAACTTTCAAACCGACGGTTTGCTCCTGGTAACCATTTAGTTGAGTAGCGAAAGCAAGAATCATGCCAATAGTGTGCGTGGTTGGCAAGTAAGAAAACTTGGATTTGGATCGTAAGACTCCACATCGAAGTAATCTTTGGTATACTATATGTGACATACCACTCTGTTGTAATAACTCTCAAAATTGTTTTTTAGAGTTCTATAAAAAATAAAAAAGGCATTAAAAATCTGCAGGGATGGAAAATATTTCTGCAATAAATAACCCTGCAGATTGTTATTGTGATAGAATAGGAATTAAAAAGGGTGAACATAAGGCACTCATTAATTATCAAAATTTTAGTAAGTTGAGTGATATTAGCAGAACATTTCAAGTTGGTCGTTGTTATCAAAATGGGGATTGGAATATAATTTTTAGATGCTCATTTTATAATAAAAAGCATTTCATTAATTTGACTGTTCGCATTTTTTTTTCCATTAATTGTGATGTAATATATTGTAGTTAGTTTATCGCCCTAATCATTTTGAAAAAAAAAAATTATTATGGATAAGTTCCTGCATTTTATATGATGTTATTTCGTCAAAGTCTGTACTACTTATATTTAAATTTCAAAGCGATCTAGAAGCTTTGACCTGACAAAATACACTTTAATAAAAACACACCATTTTCCAGGTAATTTGGGTTTACGCCTTTCGTTTTCGTCACATGATATGTGCAATGATGTAACAGTTACACAATCACATGATCCGGGTTCCCGTGAGTTACCCTAGCCAATTTTAATTTGTCTTCCAATAAAAAAATTTTACTTAAGGTTTATCTTTTTACCAATTATTCTAGCGGGCAAATTTGCCCACTAAACCCGGACGGTTTAAGGGATAATAAAATTTTATATAGCACCTAGGTGACCCAGGTGACCTGTAGCGGAATTTTTTTTACTACCCAGTGTTCACCCGGGTGACCCACCCACAGGTGACCCGGGTTGGGATTTTTGTGATGGGTCAGAACACTAACTAAACCTATATATCTAGATTCTACAGTATTATTTTATTAGTACTACTTATTTATATATATATATATATATTATTTTTTAACAGTTTTGTTAGTGCTATAGTCAGACCTCTCTAAGTGCATATTATTGGGACTAGCTTTGAGGTATGTATTTAGAGAGGGTTGCATTTAGAGAACACTAATAGAATTATAGTATACTATATGAGCAACTGTCAATAGAAATTAAGCAAATCTTCATTTAAAAAAAATTTAATACCTTAGCTTTCATAGCTTATATCTCGATGAATTTTAAAGCTATTTTAATTGTTTTATATTCAAAAGAAAGCTTATAATTTAAGCTTTCTTTTGAATATTAAACCATCAAGATAGCTTTAAAATGCATCGAGATATAAGCTGTGAAAGTTAAGGCATTAAATTTTTTTTAAATATAGATTTGCTTGATTTTTATTGATAGCTACCCATATACTATATAAGTCACATGTTAAAATTATCTTGTATGGGATTATATAATCTTGTTTTAATTGGCTAATAATCACGTGATATGCATTTATGGAGGGATTTATATAGATAGGCCAGGAAAATAGAATGCATATGCAGAATAAAGAATATGCATTTATCTATTAAGCCCGTTGATGGGCTAGATAATTAATATGCATTTAAAGAGGTTATGCATTTAGGGGAGATACATTTAGAGAGGTCTGACTGTATATTACTAAGTTACAATAAACATGTCTAGCTATGATCTATTATATCAGTTTTTTAAAAAAAAAAATAAAAACTGAACTTACTATGTATATAATCTAGAATAGTTTCATTTAAAAAGACAGATATACCAAAATTGCCAATTGAAAAAAAGATTATAATATAAAGAAGAAGGATAAAAAATCAAAGAGGCATAGCCAAAAAAGAATACTTCAACTATTCGAAAAGAAAAAACAAAAATAAAAAAGAAGAAGTTGAAGAATTTGTAAAAAATAAGAAGAAGCAAAATATATAGTATAATGTTGTTAGAAATTGAATACAAAAGGGTATAAACCCTTTTGAACAAGCTTATAAAAGAGTTTATTCTAGCTTATCTATAAGCCAGTGCAATGGGTTGTGCCCTAGTAATCTTTTTAGATAACTAGATGAAGTTGGGCTTTTATTTAGTCTTAGAAATTAATGTATATAGTTTATATGTACTACAAACTAAGAGTTTGAATTACAACAAGACCCATCAAAGAATAAAAAAAATAAAAATAAAAGACTTTGTTAGTCTATCAAAAAACTAATTTCTATAATTTTCTTTTCTTTATCAAGAGCAAAAGAAAATAAAGTTTTGTATTTACAATACAAAACTAATGAAAAAAAATAAAAACTACTATATATCTAAAATAAAAAAACAAATTATAAAAGAGGGAATTTAAAGGAAAGAAAGCAAGAAAATATAAAAAAATAAAAATAAAAAGAAAAGCTTTAAGAGCTAACAAAGTAGATTACATCTATCAAGAAGTAATATGAAGAAAAAGCACTATTATAACCTGCACAAGGTGTGTAAAAATTATATAACAAATGTACTACTAAAAAAAATTTAAAATTTTATTAAATAGAATCCTTGCTAGAATTTTTTTAAAAATAGATTTATTATAAATTTCTAATTAAAATATTGTATAATAATAGCTTAAAAAATAATTTTTTTAGTAAAGATTTTAAATTTTATCAAGTAGTTATTGAGAAATTTTTGTTTAAAATTTGAATAATTTTTGTTATAGTGATTGTTTTAAAAAGTAATAAAAGCTTTTTTCAAATTTTTTAACAATTACTTAGTAAAATTTGTTAAAAACATTTTTAAACAAATTCTAATAATTTGTAAAGTTGGTTTAAAAAAATTTATATCAAATTTAATTAAAAAAGTTAAAAAAATTTTGTTCAAAGTTTAAAAAATTTTTACTATAGTAAAAATTTTCTTGACAATTACTTAATAAAATTCAATAAAAAATTTTTTAAATAAACTTTATTAATTTGTAAAATTGATTTGAATTCTCTGCGTCAAAATCACGTGATTTGGTACACGTACTGTATCACATTTGAATTGGTCAATTTTGTTATTACAGTATATATATAATAAAATAACTAATATAATACTAAAATAATATATAAAAATGCACTAATACTGTATAACAATATGTTATGTAAATCTAATTAATCATTAACTTAAATTCAATTATGTTACTCAAGCTGATTAATAAATTAATATAATTAATAATCTTTTATAGCGAATATATGATTTAAAATATAAGCCATTTACAGTATGTTATAAAAATTAACTCATTGTGGCTGTGCCACCAATCAATTAATTGAGATCAATAATTGTTACCACAATCAATTATTCGGTAAGCCTGATAATTGGCAAATTTTAGTTTTTAAAAGCCTGATTGCACTTACTAATTTAATAGCAAAAGATTTATAGTGAAGTCTAAGATAAAATGTTACGTGATTCGATATTCTTATTATCGCTGCTCAATCAGAAAGTTACTTTATGTGGCCCTTATCCGCAACATTGATCTAATTTAGTAAAACTGTTAAAACTAATATACATTACTATATAGAATTTAATAAAGTATATACTGTATATGATACAGTAGTGTATACTTGCTTTAAAAAATTTAAAAACTAAATAAAGTTAGATAATTTAAAAATTAAATTTAGATACAGCATACAAAATATTTAAAATAACAAGTGGAACCTCAAGAAATATACTGTATTCTTATTCTATTGCAATAACATACAGTAATTAAAGTATATTTATATGTATCAATAATCTTGTTAAGTGATTAGAATAACGGGTACACAAGTACATTATACGGCAGGATAATTTATATTACATAACAATAATACCTATTCTAGAACAGGTACATCGACGCTAATTCGTTATGTCTAAGAATGGGCATGATCTTCATAATTGTTGCATATAAGTATCACCTTTTTTTACTCAGGCTAACTGTACTTTCCCGCAATCCTTTTGCTTATAAGGTACTTAAACAATGTTTTTTTTTTGCCTAGATATCTTTTGCTATGAAATTGATAAGTTGCAGGTTAAACGTAATTGCACATAGTTTGAAAAATCTTACGAAAACTGTTGTTTATGGTTTAAGGGGGGATACAACCATCACCAAGGAAATATAAAGATTAAAAAATGCATAAATTTACAGGGCGTGGTAAAGAGAGTAAAGGACTAGGCAAAGGCTTAGGTAAAGGTGGAAAAGTATCCGCTCAACGGCACAGGGTAAGTATACAATTTAATTATTATCGAAATTCCTAAAAATGTATTGGATAATAGAAATTTTCTACGTTCATTATGATAGAATAATTAACCGAATAATTTTTTTTAATAATAGAAACTTTTACGCGAGAATATTAAGGGTATTACAAAGCCTGCTATCCGCAGACTTGCCCGTCGTGGTGGTGTAAAACGGATATCTGCTGGAATATATGAAAATGTGCGTAGCGCTTTAAAAGATTTCTTAACAGATGTTCTTCGAGATGCAGTTTCTTATGTTGAATATGAACGAAAGAAAACTGTTACTGTAATGGAGATATTATTGGCTCTTAAAAGACGAGGGAAAACAATCTATGGATTTGATCATGAAATCCGAGGTAGAAAACCTCAACATTACTATTAGGAAGGTTAAGTTCTAGATCAGTGTTGTTGGACTGGAAACTGGAACCCCACTGGACGTCCAGATTTTCTAGTGTTCCAGTGATTCAAGTGAAAAGTTCCATTGGACCGATTTTTTCACTGGAACATGTATATTATTAACCAATGAAAATGCATGAATAGTCAATAATAGTTTTCTGATAAATTATTCGCTGTTACAATAGGCCCGTTCCAAAACATTTTATTGGCTAAAAAATTGTGCCAAGCTAAAAATTGATATGTCGTCAGCTCAATTTGCAATTACCCAACCGAAGATCTTCTTAATAAAAATATTTTTTTTTTTAGTCCATGAGTAAAAAGAATACCTAAGCATTTAAATTAATCAAATTATGAATGTTTCCTATTTAATTTAATTTTATTCTAGAACGTTCATTATGCCAAATATTTAAACTATTGGAATTTTATTTATAACACAATAGTTACAATAGTATGCAAGTATAAAAAGCATTTATTAATCTAAATTTCAGAGTAAGTTTTTTAACATAGGCATAAAAACATTTATTAATCTTAAGATTTAAAATGATATTCAAGTCCACGAAACATTTGCTATTTAATTTTATTTATTAAACTAAGTATTTAAAATAAACTATCTGATTTTATTGATATTAAAGAACCACAGGTCGAACGATGGCAAATCGTATACAAATCTGGTGTCTGATTTTAAGCTGATTACTAACCGATTACTACCCAATTGACGTTGCAACATCAATCAGGTGGTAATTGGGCAGTAGTCAGCTTAAAATCAGACACCAGATTTGAGCCTGATTTGCAATTATTCGACCTGTGAACTTAAATCATAGAAAGAAGTTTGCATCGAGATATCTACTGATTTATGCAAAGAATTGTGTAAAAGATATATGGTGCAAGAAGTCTAGAGCTACTATCCTGTGACTAAATGGCCAAAGTTTGTATTAAAAAATTTGAATTACATATAAATTGGCCAATTAAATTTAGTTTAATAATAAAAAAATTTTTTTTTTAAAATTTATATAACCAAAGTTTTAAAAACAGAATGTATATTTTAGCTAATAATAATCTTTTTGTAATAATATAACATTAACTTTAAATGGTTAATTTAAAGAAAAATATAAATTATACAAAGTTTTTGAAAGTTTAAATATTTTGTTTAATTATTAGAAAAATAAAAAATAGTTAATTTATATTAACTCAATATTTTTGTTAAATAAATATTTATAATATATTTAATATTCTGTAAATATTTATTTATGTTTAAAATAAATAAATATTTATTATTAAAATTAGTATAAATTAAATATTATTTTTAGTTATTTTATAAATATTTTGTAAATATATACTGTATAATAAAATTATATTTTTTAATTGCTATAATTAATATTAAATAAATAATTAGATCTAAAGTTTCATTTATAATATTTTTCAAAAATATTTAGTTTTAATACTTGTACAGTGCAGAAAGTTTTAAATCAGCAACTAATAACTAATAATTTTTTAAAATTTTATAAAAAAATAAAAAATATAATTAAAAAAAATTTTCATAAAAAAAAGTTTATTTTTTAATATAGCAAAACTTTATAATGTTATTTCCTTTTAAAATTATTAATAAAATAAAAATTTGGCCATATATATATATATATAACATAACAAAATTTTAAAAATATAATAAATTTTTAAAAAAATAATTATTATAAAATGCACCTATAGTGTTTTAGCACCATATATAATTATATTTAATAAAATTTAGAGTTAGGGTTAGGGTATTAAGAATTATTTTTTCATATAATATAATATAGAGCTAACAATTATTATAAAACGCACCTATAGTGTTTTAGCACCATATATAATTGTATTTAATGAAATTTAGGATTAGGGTTCAGGTATTAAGAATTTTTTTTTTTATATATAATATAATATAGAGCCAATATAAGGCCCAATCTCAGTTTTTGTGAGGTTTTTGGGGGTCCTGGACATTTTTACTTAGAGTACCTGATCCCATTTACTTAGTACGTTTTTGAGAAATAGGGACCTAGGTAGTAAAACACCATAGGTGCGTTTTAGCAAAAGTGTAGAGCTAATATAAGGTTCCAATCTTACCCGATCCCGTTTACTTAGTACGTTTTTGAGAAATATAGGTGCGTTTTAGTAAAATCCTTAGATATTAATTAAAACTCTTTCCGGTTCACCCCTGAAAATCATTGACAATAGTAAAAAGTAAACAAAATCCCTGCAAGTTTTTAGTAT
>CAJVPY010000952.1:0-22029 GCA_910591965.1 Dentiscutata erythropus
AATTAATACAATTTTGTGGATTTTAATATTTTCCATAATTTTATTAATAAAATTATAAAAATATTGTGATTTTTAAATGATTTTGTAGTAAATCTCTTTTCAAATTATATATAAAGTTGTAGAGGAGAGTCTTTCGATCAAAATGGTGGTTAAAATGTTAAATCGGCCCAGTAGATCGCAAGATATAAGTATTTTAGTCTTCATGACTATATGCTTTCTTCTTTATTTATATAAAGAAGAAAATATATAATCGCAAAGACAAAAATACTTATATCTCACGATCTACTAGGCCAATTTTAATGTTTTAACCACCATTTTGATCGTAAGATTCTCCTCTACAACCTTTATTAGAAGTTGAAAAAAGGTTTAAATAGTAAAGAAAAATGTTTCAGTTGAAAATCTCTAAATTCGGAAATTTTACTATTCAAACTCAAACAGTTTGACAAACTTCAAATCAAACCCAAATCAAACTTACAATTAAGTTTGAGTTTGATTTGAGTTTGAAAAGTTGCAAAAATTTAATATTTGAGTTTGGTTTAATTTCAAATCAAACTCAAACTCAAACTTATTAAATCAAACTTCAGAACTCTATGTGAGCTTATTATATCTTTTTAAAATTTATCGATGGCTTAAATTTTGCAAATATATTTTTAATTAAATATTTGAATAAAATTCTTAGTTGGTAGATATAAGTTTAATTATATTTGATAATTTCAAATTATTTATGTCTAATTATGCATATTTTAAAAATATTTCTGTTATTCATTAGACCGTAAGTTTTACTAGCTCCACATGTAACACCATGTGCCATATTTTATATTTTATATGTAGAATACGTTTAATATATATTTAAAATATAGCATGTAGTATATGATATTATATAATATAATTTTAGTATAAAAGATTTTTTTTTATTAAGAAATAATGTAAAGGTAATTAAGTTTTTAGTATATATGATGCTGCTGTTTGTAGATGATAAAGCAGCTCTTCTTCTATATTTTGCTATGGTCCCTGAGCTCTTACCGATTCTGCATCTGGTCCTTGCCTTTTGCATCATTTGCAATGCATTTTTGCAACTCTTCTTTCATTTATTTTATTATATAAGTAGGTTATGTTTTAATACGAATATGTATAATAAAAGAAATTAATCAATTACAGTATATTAGTTTCATTTATTATAACATGTAAATTTAGCTAAGTTGAAGTTTATATAACAAAAAATTAGTATTACGAATTTATATATAAATTGCATCATTACATAATAGTTTTGCTTAAGCAAGATAATAATGTGTAAATTAATTCTATAGTTGAAGAAAGATGCATTAAAACAGCAATAACAAAAATGATCGAATATTATAGTCATCATAGAATCAGAATCAAATTAAGATGATTTCAAATCTATCAAGTAAATATTCGAATATATAGTTTTCATAATTATTTAAAATGATTAGAATATCTGCACCTAGGGTTTAAAATTGGCTTGCACAAGATGCACATGTGCAAGTAGATTTTTTTTGTGCAAGAGAAGCTCTAAATGTATATGCACTAGTGTGCAATTAAATTTGAATAAGAAGCTTGCACAAAAAATGATGTGCAAGAGAAATTATAAAATTTTATTGCACTAAAATTTAGTTTAAATATAAAATATAAATAGGCTAAAGATATTCTGAAAAGGTTCAAAAGGAAAATAAATGAATATAAAATATGAGCAAGGTTGAGCTTAAATTTCGAGAAAATATCCAAAATGTTCCAAAAAAATCAAACAAATATATAAGATATATCTGGTATAGTAATTTTTAAATTTTTATATCATTGGATTACTTAAAGACAATAAACAAGTGCATATAAAAATAAAATTTATATGCACATGTGCGCAACTAGTAGTTGGTTTGTGCAATTAAAACCTATGACACAGCTGCAATTGTGCATGTAAGTTTTGATCTGAATCTTAAACCCCTGGCTAGGCACTCTAATATTGTACAACTGTATAACATATAAAATATAATTATTTGTCACTTTTTTATATCGATATATTTGATTAAAAAATTGATTAAGAAATTGATCAGTAATTGATCGGTTATAACCAACTATTGGTCGATAGTAATAGTCGATAATAATAATAGCAGACCGATTACTGACCGTAGCTGACCGAACCCATCCCTAGGTGCAACGTGTGAAGTCCTGATATGCATTCACAACTTTGCTTCGCCACATGCACATGTCCAATAATAGGCAAGGTTTTGCGTACGTATGCACGCTGCATTATAACCATACACTTCGTGAAATTTTCAATATCACTCCGTTCCTGGTACTTACTAAATCTTGTCATCGAACCTCTAATACTTTGCTACGATCGGAGCTAAATCGGCATTGTTTTTCAAAAGCTCTCCCACCGGCAGGGACCAGTAAAATTTTAGTTTTAAAAACTCGAAATTTTTTCTGATAACAATAAAAAATTTAGGCAAATTTTAGCTTAAGTTTAGTAAATTTTAGAAAAAATTTAGTAATTTTTAGGTAAATTTTGTTTTAAATTTAGATAAATTTTGATTAAATTTAGAAAATTCTTATAGTTTATTCTTTTATTTTGTTAAATTACTTAATAATTCAGAATTTAAATTTTGCCGATTGTTACTAAATATAAAATTAGGAACTAAGTCACATAAATTTATGTCTCTAGATCACGGTATCAATATCCAATACAAACCAATCATATACTACATATACTATATGCATTTGAAGTTAAATAAGTTAAGCTTGTATAAAATTTTTATTAAAAATAAAATGCATATCACTTGGGATAAGCAAATCAAATATTTTTTGAATCTACTGCAGCCTACATTATAGTTTACTGCTAATGCAGGCCAGATTTGTGAAATTCCGAAATATTCCGAAATTCCGAAATGTTCCACCTGCGCAGCATCCCATACATACCTATGTATCACAAACTATAATATAATAAGTAAATTTTTAGAAAATTCTAGTTAAAATTGATAATTTTAGATATAAATTCTTTAGAAATTAAAAATTTTAGAAAATTTGAGTTGGTACTTTTGAAATTTTAGATTTTTATGAAAATTTTAGATCTAAAATTTTAGGGTTCCCTGCCCACCGGTCGTAACACTGGGCCTTATTGGGCCTCTTTATAATGCCTGGACCCGGCCCGGAACTTTGTACACCCTAGTTGCAATGTTGAGCCAGTATTATTTAGGGTTTATTACACAACCATTTGTACGTACGTACGTATAATAAATGCGCTACATTGGTATAATAAATTTACTTTTTTTTTTCTTTTATGGCAAATAAAGGTTTAACAAAAGAACGATTAGTAAAAGAAACTATGAATTCATCGGTTGATAGTTCTCAAATCACGAAAATTTTATTAACTATCAAAAATTGGCAGATATGAATGATCCAGACGGAACGTACCGGCTTGGTTATTTTTATGAATATGGAATTGGAGTCGAAAATGATGAAAACAAAGCATTAAGTTATTATCAAAAATCAGCAGAAGCGAATAATCCTAAGGGAATATATCAAGTTGGCTATTGTTACTACTTAGGAATTGGAGTTAAAATTGATAAGCATAAAGCATTTACATATTATCTGAAATCTGCTGAGGCAGATAATTCCATGGGGATTTGGAAAACTGCTGTTTGTTACTATTATGGAATTGGTGTGGAGGAGAATTATGAGAAATTTCTGGAATGGATTAAAAAGTATGCTATTTCTTTATGTTAATTTTTAATATGTTAATTTTCAATATGTTGATTTTCGAAATTTTATTATAATGCTTTCTAATTTTTATTTTAAAATTGGGAATATCTCATATAATTTTAATTATCCAATTTTAATTATTAGAGAGTAAGTCTATTTATTAATCTATATACAATTAATTTACATGTAAACTATTATAAGCTCAAAAATATTTACTATACATGTTAATTTAGCCCGTGAGTAATTATTAATATAAGATTTGCCAATACTTATTTACCAATACGGTTAAGTTCATTTCATTCGCATTAATTTAGTTTGTGAGTATAAGAATATTTATTACTCGAATAAAATCAGCAAGTTCACAAATCAGAACATAAATATTTATTTACCATTACGCTTAAATTCATTTCATTTGCATTAATTTAGTTTGTGAGTATAAAGAATATTATTAATCAATGGAATTAAAAACAGCAAATCAATAACATAAATATTTACTTACCATTACCATTACGTTTAAATTCATTTCATTCGCATTAATTTAGTTTGTGAGTATAAAGAACATTTATTAATCAATGGAAATAACAAATCAAGAACATAAATACTTATTTACCATTACGTTTAAATTAATTTCATTCGTATTAATTTAGTGGGCGAGTATAAAGAACATTTATTAATCAATGGAATTAAAAACATAAAAACAAGTTCAAAATAAAGAACATAAATACTTATTTACCATTACGTTTAAATTTATTTCATTCGCATAAATCATTTTATTCAGTTCGTGAGTATAAAAAACATTTATAATTCAATGGAATTAAACAGCAAAACAAGTTCACGAATTAATATAAATACTTAATCACCACTATGTTTAAATTAATTTCATTCACATTAATTTAGTGGGTGAGTATAAGGAATTATTAATTAGTGGAATTAATAACGGCAAAACAAATTTAAAATAAAGAACATAAATATTTATTTACAATTATGTTTAAATTAATTTCATTCGCATTATTAGTGGGTAAGTATAAAGAATATTTATTAATCAACGGAATTGAACAGCAAATAAGTTCACAAATTAACATAAATACTTATTTACTATTACGTTTAAATTTTTTACTCAGCATGTTAGTACATTTATTAATCTATGGAATTAAAAATGGCAAAACAAGTTCACAAATCATTTCATCCGCACTAATCACCTCACTAAGCATGTGAGTATGAAGAACATTAATAATCAATGGAATTAAAAACAGCAAAACAAGTTCACAAATCAACGTAAATACTTATTTACCATTACGTTTAAATTCATTTCATTCACATTAATCACCTCACTCAGAATGTGAGTATAAAGAACATTTATTTAATCAATGGAATTAAAAATAGCAAAACAAGTTCATCAATCAAGAACATAAATACTTTATATACATTACGTTTAAATTCATTTCATTTGTATAATTTAGTCGGTGAGTATAAAGTATATTTATTAATCAATAATATTAAAAACAGAAAAACAAGTTCATAAATTAAGAACATTAATACTTATTTACCATTGCGTTTAAATTCACTCATTCGTATTAATTTAGTGGGTGGGTATAAAGAACATTTATTATTAATAATCAATGGAACAGCTAAACAAGTTCACAAGTCAAAAACATAAATATTTATTTACCATTACGCTTAAAATTCATTTTATTCACATAAATCATTTTATTCAGCTCGTAAGTATAAAGAACATTTATTAATCGATAGGATTAAAAACAGCAAAACAAGTTCACAAATCAAGAACATAAATACTTATTTTCCTTTACGTTTAAATTCATTTCATTCGCATTAATCACCTCACTCAGCATGTAAGTATAAAGAACTTTTATTTATCAATGGGAATTAAAAAATAGCAAACCAAGTTTACAAACCGAGAACATAAATACTTATTTACCATTACGTCTAAATTCATTTCACAAACATTTTATTCAGTGAGTGGGTATAAAGAATAATTATTAATCGATGGAATTAAAAACAACAAAATAAGTTCACAAATCAAGAACATAAATACTTGTTTACCATTACGTTTAAATTCATTTCATTCCATTAACTTAGTCGGTGAGTATAAAGAACATTTATTAATCAAAGGGATTAAAAACAGCAAAATAAAATCAATATAAATACTTGTTTACCATTAAGTTTAAATTCATTTCATTCCATTAATTTAGTTTGTGAGTATAACAAGTTCACAAATCAAGAACATAAATACTTACTTACCATTACGTTTAAAATCATTTCATTCGAATTAATCACCTCGCTCAGCATGTGAGTATAAAGAACATTTATTTAATCAATGGAATTAAAAACTGCAAACCAAAGTTCACAAATCAAGAAAATAAATGCTTATTTACCATTACGTTTAAATTCATTTCATTTGCATTAATCATTTATTCAGTGAGTGAGTATAAAGAACATTTATTAACCAATGGATTAAAAACAGCAAAAACAAGTTCACAATTAAAACATAATACTTATTTACTATTATATTTAAATTCATTTCGTTCACGTTAATTTAGTGGGTAAGTATAAAGGACATTTATTAATCAATGGATTAAAAATAGCAAAACAAGTTCACAAATCAAGAGCATAAATACTTATTTACCATCACGTTTTAACTCATTTCATTCGCATAAATCATTTTATTCAGCTCGTGAGTATAAAGAACATTTATTATTCAATGGAATTAAAAACAGCAAAACAAGTTCACAAATCAATAACATAAATACTTATTTACCATTGCGTTTAAATTCATTTCATTCGCATTAAAACTCACTCAGCATGTGAGTATAGAGAACATTTATTAATCCACGGGATCATAAACAGCAAACCAAATTTACAAATCAAGGTCATAAATACTTATTTACCATTACGTTTAAATCAATTTCATTGCATTAATTTAGTCGGTGAGTATAAAGAACATTTATTAATCAATGGAATTAAAAACAGCAAAACAATTCACAAATCAAGTTCACAATCAAGAACATAAGTACTTATTTACCATTACATTACATTCACATTAATCACTTCACTCAGCATGTGAGTATAAAGAACATTTATTAATCAGTGGAATTAATAACAGCAAAACGAGTTTACAAATCAAGAACATAAATACTTATTCACCATTACGTTTAAATTCATTAATTTAGTCGGTGAGTATAAAGAACATTTATTAATCAATGGTATTAAAACAGCAAAACAAGTTCACAAATCAAGAACATAAATGCTTATTTACCATTACCACTACATTAAATTTATTACATTCGCATTAATTATTTCATTCAGTGAGTGAGTATAAAGAACATTTATTAATTAATGGAGTTAAAAAGTTCACAGATCAAGAACATAAATACTTATTTACCATTCCGTTTAAACTCATTTCATTCGCATTAATTTAGTGGGTGGGTATAAAGAACATTTATTAATCATTGAAATTAAACCAGCAAAACAAGTTCGAACATTAATACTTATTGCCATTACGTTTAAATTCATTTCATTCGAATTAATTTAGTCGGTGAGTAAAAAGAACATTTATTAATCAATGGAATTAAAAACAGCAAAACAAGTTCACGAATCAAGATCATAAATTCTTATTTATCACTACATTTAAATTCATTAACTTAGTTTGTGAGTATAAAAACTTTTAATAACTCAATGGAATTAAAACCAGCAAAACAAGTTCACAAATCAAATATATAAATACTTATTTACCATTAATTTAGTGGGTGTGTATAAAGAGCATTTATTAATCAATAGAATTTAAAAAAAAAAAACAGCAAAACTAGTTCACAAATCAAGAACATAAATACTTATTACGTTACTTTTAAATTTATTTCATTCGCATTAATTTAGTTTGTGAGTATAATTAATCAGTGAAGTTAAAAAGCAAACCAAATTCACAAATCAAGAATATAAATACCTATTTACCATTACCATTTGTTTAAAACCATTTCATTCTAATTTAGTGGGTATGTATTAAGAACATTATTTATTAATAATTAATGGAATTAAAAATAGCAAAATAAATTTAAATCATTTTATTCGAATTAATCACTTCACTCAGCATGTGAGTATAAAGAACATTTGAGTCTTTGCCGTGAAAATCACGTTATGGGACATATGATTTACTATGTCCATAACGTGATTTTCAAGGCAAAGACCCCATTTATTGATCAATGGAATTAAATACAGCAAAATAAGTTCACAAATTAAGAACTTTAAATACTTTTTTACCATTATGTTTAACTTCATTTCATTCACATTAATTTAGTGGGTGAGTATAGAGAACATTTATTAAATAATGGAATTAAAATAAGTTCACAAATCAAGATCATTTAAATTCATTTCACTCTCATTAATTTAGTGGGTGAGTATAAAGAGCATTTATAATCAATGGAATTAAAAACAGCAAAACAAGTTCACAAATCAAGAACATAAATACTTATTTACCATTATGTGTAAATTCATTTCATTCGCATTAATTTAGTGGGTGAGTATATAGAGCATTTATTAATCAAATGGGATTAAAAACAGCAAAACAAGTTCATAGATTAAGAACATTAATATTTATTTACCATTACGTTTAAATTCATTTAATTCGCATTAATCACCTCACTCAGCACGTAAGTACAAAGAACATTTATTAATAAATGGAATTAAAAACAGCAAAACAAATTCATTTATTTCATTCGCATTCATCATTTTATTCAGTAAGTGAGTATAAAGAACATTTATTAATTAATGGAATAAAAATAACAAAACAGCCATAAATATTTATTTACCATTACGTTCAAATTCATTTCATTCACATTAATTTAGTGGGTGAGTATAGAGAACATTAAATAATCAATATAATTAAAAACAGCAAAGCATGTTCACACATCAAGAACATAAACACTTATTTACCATTACGTTTAAATTCATTTCATACGCATAATTTAGTTTGTGAGTATAAAGAACATTTATTAATGAATGTAATAAAAAACAGCAATACAAAATCACAAATCAAGAACATAAATACTTATTTACCATTACATTTAAATTCATTTCATTCGCATTAATCACCTCACTCAGCATGTGAGTATAAAGAACATTTATTAATTAATTGAGTTAAAAACAGCAAAACAAGTTCACAAATCAAGAACATAAATACTTATTTACCATTACGCTTAAATTCATTTCATTCGCATTAATCAATTTATTCAGTGAGTGAGTATAAAGAACATTTATTAATCAATGGAATTAAAAACTTCAGAACATTTCATTTATTTACCATTACGATTAAATTCATTTAATTCGCATTAATTTAGTCGGTGGTATAAAATTATTTACATTCTGTATTAAGTTTAAAATCGCATAGTCAGATGTAAATAAAATTATTTTTATTCGAAAGGAATTCTAAATACGGAAAATGTGCACATTGTAATAATGATAACACGTCTGAAGCATGGTGTCTGTCATGTGATCCAGACATAACAGTTCAAAGATGGATAAGCATAAATGAAGATATTGATGATTGCATCAGAGATTTTCTACTTAGAACCTTTAAATATGAGGATGTAATTGATTGGATTCCATTCAACAGACTATCTAATATTAAAATAATTTCTGAAGGATTTAACTCTGTATTATATTCAGCAACCTGGTTGGATGGCATACGAAAAGTTGAAAAAATTAATGATGGTAATAGCTATATCTACAAAAGAGCACGTGAACCAAATAGCATCATTGCACTCAAGAAATTAACTGCTTATAAGAAAAATGAAGCCAGTTCTAATTTTTTAAATGAAGTGAGTTAATTTATTGTTTTTATGAATTACCCAATACATAATTTATTGAACTAATTCATTGTTTAAACTGTTTAACTCAAGTTTAAAAGTCTTATGACATGTAGATTAAATGGTAATAAGCTCGCAATATATGGAATAACTCAAAATACAGATACAAAAGAATACTTTATGGCATTTCAGTATGCTAACGATGGGAGTCTTCATAAATATTTAAGAAAAAATTTTAGTGAGCTTACATGGCAGACTAAATTGCAAATACTTAAAGACATTTCGTTAGAGTTAGATAATATTCACAGATATGCAGGGTATATTCATGCTAATTTTCATAGTGGCAATATTTTGCAAGACCAACCCACTAATGAAACTAGACAATCATATATCGCAGATCTTGGATTGTCTAGAAAAAAAGATGAATGTGTTTCAGGAGATGTTTATGGAGTTATGCCGTATGTTGCACCTGAAGTTTTATCAGGCAAGCAACAGTTTACACAAGAAGCAGATATTTATGGGCTTGGTATTATTATGGCAGAAGTGTCAACTGGAATAAGACCTTTTGATGGTCATAAATTCGATTCAAGACTTGCTGTCAAGATTCTCAATGGATTGCGACCAGAGTTTGCTTCCGGAACTCCTGACTGCTATATTGAATTGGCAAATCTGTGCATGAATTCTAATCCACAAGAACGGCCTAGTGCTTTGGATATTTATTGGAATATTGACAGCTGGCTTAAGAAGTTTGCTTCAGATGATGAAAACGAAATAAAAAAAGAGTTCTTAAATGCAGATAAGAATATTAAATCTTTGCCGATACCAACGCATCATGATGAAATGTACACTAGTAGATTATTAGCACTAAATTAATTTAAAGGCGATTGAAGAAGGTATTTATTTTAACAATATATTAATTTTATATTATATTGATTTATTTAAAGCATTATTCGTTTATAATTTGTGTGGTCCTATTTAATTTTTAGTGAAATTACATCCGACATTTTTTGTTATACTTATGGTTTATATTTTTATATTTTTCTTTTTATTTCTTTGGCTCCATCGGTTTATTGAATTTTCGCAATTTGACATTCTAAGGACCCCATATCGAGAACTATACCAAATTTTTTAGATCATAAGTTATTGAGTCATATTTTATTTGAAGCTATAGTTCTCTATCCAAAATTTTTAGTACTACACATTATTTTGTGGCTAGTGCTGTATGTAATATTGAAAGCTTAAATCCGAAATATATGAGTGATGCCACTCTTAGAAATTTGTTCTTAATTACTGAAAGTTCCTAGTAGTAACCATATTTGAATATTTTTTTAGTGCATATTTAAAAGAATAATTTGATTCTAAAAACTTCAAAATTTTTACTTTATCGGTCGATAATTTAATGCCATTATAAAAATTTTATAGAATTATTAATGAAATAAAAATAAAACAAATATTTTTAGAAAATCTCAGCAAACATTTTTTCTTCAATCTTTTTTTTTTTTGGAAAAATAATTTTCACAAAGAGCATTAGAATTAAAGAGATTATTACAATATTGTCGTTTAAATAAAGATCTTCAGAACCAAACAAGACTAATTTAAAAAATTAAAGAAACTAAATGATTTTTTTTGCGAACATCCACTACAAATGTTTTTAATTCCTCAGAATTAAGCTCATTATCATAAATATCTAAAGAAGTTAATGTAGTGTTTACACCAAGAGCTTCCACTAATGATCTTCCTCCTTCAATATTAAGTTGACTATAACTGATAGATAAAAATTTCAGAGTAGTGTTTACATAAAGGGCATTTGCCAATGCTTTTATTCCTTTAGAACTAATTTGATTACCTCCAAGATCTAGGCTAGATAAACCCGTATTTTTGCTTAGAGCTTCCGCTATTGCTCCAGCACCCTTAGAACCGAGTTTATTACCATAAACAGATAAAGAAGTTAAAGTACTATTCTTGCAAAGAAGCCTTGCTATTGCTTTCCCTTCCTTAGGGCCAAGAGAATTCCAATCAAGATATAATGAAGTTAGAGTAGTGTTCTTGCAAAACGTTTCTATTAATTCATCATCTTCCCCAAAAATAAGCTTATTTGATGAGAAATTCAAAGAAGTTAAAATAGTATTCTTGCAAAGACCTTCTATTAATATTTCCCATTCCTTAAAACCAAGTCCATTAGCAGAAAGATTTAAGGAAGTTAGAGTAGCATTTATAGAGAGAGCCTCTGATAATGCTTTTATTCCCTCAAGCCCAATACGATTACTGCCAAGGTTTAAAGAATTTAAGGTGGTATTATTGCAAAGAGCGTTTGATAATGCTCCTACACCTTCAGAACCAAATCGATTACTATAAATAGACAAAGAAGTCAGACTAGTATTCTTTTTAATAGCCTCTGCTAACACTTTTCCAGAATTAGGACCCAGAGAATTGAAAGAAAGATCTAAGAAAGTTAAAGTGGTATTTATATAAAGAGCCTTTGATAATGCACATACTCCTTCAAACTCAATATGATTATTTCCTATATTTAAAGAAGTTAAAGTGATGTTATTATAAAGTGTCATTGCTAATGCTTTTACACCTTCAGAACCAAGTTGATTATGACAAATAGATAAAGAAGTCAGAACAGTGTTATTGCCAAGAGCCTCCACGAATGCTTTTCCACTCTCAGAACAAAGAGAATTATAATTAAGATTTAATGAAATTAATGAAATGTTCTTGCAAAGAGCTTTTATTAATGTTTCCAATTTTTTAAAACCAAGTTCGCTATCAGAAATATCTAAAGAAGACAATGTCTTATTTTTAAAAATAATCTCTGATAATAATTCGATTGCTTCAGTATTATTAATACAAAATTTTAATGAGGTAATTGTGTTATTTTTATAAAGTTCTTCGAATAATATTTTATTGCAAATAGGCTCATAAATGTTTAAATATTTAAGTTTCTTACTTGTCCGTAAAAACATTGTAATTAAAGAACATTTAATGGCATTCACTTGCTCAGTAAATTCTAATTCTATATTAGAATTATAACAACCATAACAATAACTGTAATCGTCATAATAATTAAAATAATCATCATAATAATCATAAAATCCAAGAAATGAGTCATCTTCATATCCTTCTTTATAAAGCCAATTTTTAACTCCATCAGAATCTCGATCTGCCAAATAAAAATCAACATATATAGCATAACTTGAATATTCAAATAATGTTTCATGATAATTTGGAAGTTTAATTTTATAAGGAATTAATAAAGCTTGTTCTTCAGTGTTTAATGATAAAAGATACATTCTTATAAGTCTCAAGTCATCAAAATATTTTGTTGGTTCGCTCCATAATATTGGTATAATAATTCTGCACCAGCATCGACTTACAAGAATACATGAAAATAATGTTCTGTAATTGGCACGAAAGTTATTAAATATTTCTAAAAGACATTCATCCGGTAGTAATATAATCATTTTGAGATGATTAAGAATTTAACACGTATAAAAAGGAATTAAAAAATATGGTAAAGCAGGGTACATATGTACGTACTGTACGTACGTATTTAATATATTTCGAACCAAGCAAATTTCTCTGTTATGTGTCACAATATTCCTTGTACTCAACTACGTACAGATTTACAGAATTTGAGCAAGTTTTGAAAATCAAAATTTAATACAGTATAAGCTCTTCTAAAATAATCATATGCAAATATAATATTAAACTTTATGCAACATGTTATTAAGGGATCCTTAAAGGAGGTAAATCATGTATTTCATTAAAATTTTGGTTAGGCTCAGCTTTGGTTAAAGTTAGATATGCTTATATAGGTAAAATCATCTCCCTGTTAATGTTTCAAGGTATGTTACGACTAGGGATGAATTCAGTTACAATCGGTCATGATTATTCATAGCCAATTTGCTAAATATTAGGATGATTTTTATTTTTGAACTTTTAATTAAAGTTGTTCAGAATTAAGTCCCATATTGTTAGTGGAAAAAACGATACGTTCTCTGGAACCCAAAATTTGGTTTATAACAGGTTATTAGCCGCCGATTATTAACCGGTTATGACGTAAACAATTTTTAAAATTCCGAGTTCCAGAGAAAGTATCATTTTTTTCTCCTATAAGATAGGATGAACGGAATTTAATTCTGTACAACATTAATTAAAAGTTCAAAAATAAAATTCTCTCAGTATTTAGAAAATTACTATGAAAATAATCATGACCGAAACTATCCCTAGTTATGACTGCTGTTATACATGGATGCCTAAATTACCCATCTTTATAAAAAAGTAATTACGGCATTTAAGCAGCCGAAATTATTGCCGAAATTTTTTGAACTCTTTACATCAAAATCCATCATATAATATAGTTATTTCGAAGGATTTCATATAAAAAATTTAGCAATGCCGAAATGCCGAAAATACGATTTTTCAAAAATAATTTAGGCACCATGTATTACCTAAATCGGGTAGAGAATAGGAATGGTATAATGTACAAATATAATCCTTTATTAATAAAGTGGAAGGAATAACTGAGACATGACACGAAGATAGAATTTAAAATATGAGTTAAAGAATAAAATAAACCCGATCATCATGAAGATTGCTCTCCCGATACTGGTCACAACATTGGTAATCTATTGTATGAACTGCCTTGTTTTGTTTGAGGACTCACCTATCAGAAACTATAAAAAATCTTTGAATCGTAAATTTTGTGGCATACGGTATTTTATTTATTGTGGAGATGTGGCGACTTATGCTGTGATTGGCTTATGCTGAGATTTTGGGTCTCTATTTAAATCCATAATAGCTACTAAAATCCACCTATACACTTTTATTAATAACTCTAACTCTAACCTTAACCAAACTATAAAACCCCAAGAAAGCCCTCCGAAATTTTATAATTTTATAATAAAATTACCTAAATTCTCAGAATAAGCTGCCACATTTATTAATTATATATAAAATGAATAAAAAGTGTTACACCAATAGAATGTTATCAGGAGAAATCACCATTATAAAGAGCCATGAGGCTTCAAAAAATCTTATATATACTTAAAATTTGTATTGTAATTAAATAAATAATTAACTAAAATATATTTTAGAAAAAAACAAATAAAACCTATTAAAAATCATTTAAAAGTCTCGGGCTATTAAAGAAATATAGGGTACAAATATTCAAATGAACGAGGACAATACCACGAGCTCACATTCACTGAAAGGCGGCAATATATCAAATTAACTAAATGATTATTCTTGCGAACGCTCTCTACAAATTCTTTTAAATCCTTAGAACAAAGATTATGATCATGAATATCTAAAGAAATTAGTGTAGTGTTCATAGAAAGTGCTTCTATTAATGCATTTCCTCCTTCAATATCAAGCTGATTAAAACTGATAGACAAAGATATCAGGGTAGTGTTTTCATAAAGGGCTTTTGCTAATGCTTTTATCCCCTTAGAACCAAGTTGATTATTTCCAAGGTCTAATGTGGTTAGGATAGTATTTTTGCAAAGAGCCTCTGCTATTGCTTCAGCACCTTCACAACCGAGTTTATTACCATAAATTGATAAAGATGTTAAAGTATTATTTTTGTTAAGAAAACTTGCTATTGCCTTTCCTTCTTTAGTACCAAGTGAATTATAATCGAGTTTTAATGTAGTAAGAGTAGTATTTTTGCAAAGGGTTTCTATTAATTTTTCACCTTTACCAAGGCTAAGTGCATTTGATGAAAGATTTAAAGTAGTCAAAGTAGTGTTCTTGCAAAGAGCCCCTATTAATATTTCCCATTCTTTAAAACCTAGCCCATTATTAGAAAGATTTAAGGAGGATAGAGTAGTATTCATATTGAGAGCCTCCGATAATATTTTTATTCCTTCAAGCCCAATTTGATTACTGCTTAGGTCTAAAGAAGTTAAGGTCGTATTAGTAAAAAGGCTTTCTACTAATGCTTCTACGCCCTCAGAACCAAGATTATTATAGGTAAGATTCAAAAAATTCAGAGTAGTGTTCTTGAAAAGAGCTTCCGCTAACACTTTTCCAGATTTAGGACCAAGATAGTTATAAGAAAGATCTAAGGAAGTTAAAGTGGTATTCATGTAAAGAGCCTTTGATAATTCCTTTACTCCTTCAAAATCAATATGATTGCTTCCAATGTCTAAAGAAGTTAGAGTGGTATTTTTGCAAAGGGCCTTTGCTAATGCCTTTACTCCTTCGGAACCAAGTTGATTGTAACAAATAGATAAAGAAGTCAGAGCGGTGTTCTCGCAAAGAGCTTTTGCTAGAACTTTTCCATCCTCAGAACAAAGATAATTTGAATTAAGATTTAAAGAAATTAGTGTAGTATTATCGCATAGAGCTTTTGTTAATTCTTCACACTTCCTAAAACCATTAGAAATTTCTAAAGAAGTCAGTTTAATATTTTTACAAATCTCTGATAATAACCCAATAGCTTCAAAATTATTGATACAAAATTTTAAAGAGGTAATAGTGGTATTTCTATAAAGTCTTTCTAAGAACATATTATTGTAAATAGGTATATTAATATTCAAATGTTTAAGATTCTTGTTCGTAAAAACATTGCAATTAAAGAATATTTAATTGCATTTACTTGATCATTAAATTCTTTACAATCATAATGATAATAACTATAATCATCATAATAATTATAATTATTATAATAATTATAATAATCATTAAAACAAATATAATAAGTATAAAGATAATCATAATTGTAAAAACCAAGAGACGAAACATCTTTATATCCTTCTTTATAAAGCCAATTTTTAATTCCATATGAATTTCGATCTTCAAAAAAAAAATCAACATATGTGGCAAAACTTGAATATTCAAATAATGGTTTCTGATAATTTGGAAAATTAATGTTATAAGGAAGTAATAAAGCTTGTTCTTCAGCATTTAATGCTAAAAGGTATATTCTTATAAGTCTTAAATCATCAAAATGTTTACTCCATAATATTGGTATAACAATTCTACACCAGTGACGGCTTACAAGAAGGCATGAAAATAAAGTTCTATGATTAGTTTGGAAATTTTTAAATATTTCCAAAAGACATTCATCTGGTAGTAATTCAATCATTTTAATATGATTAAAAAATCGAAAAAGAAAAAAGGTTTGGTGAAGCGGAATACTTTGCATATTTCTACGTAACCACTTAGTTTGGTGTCACAATATTTCTTGTGTTCAACTACGTACAGATTTGTTTAAGTTTCTAATTTTATATAATTTTAATAATAATAACGCAGGTCGAGCTTTCATAGTGCTGGTACGTACATGATTAGTAATATCTGCCAACCTTTCTGAGTGAAGTGATGGCGCAAAAATTTGGCGGTCCCGTGACTAATTCAATAACAATGATATCCTAATTTCGTCTTAAAATTAGTGTTCGCATTAATACAAATAGAAAGAATATATCTAAATTTTTGTGCGACTGAAATAGTGCGACTGAAATAGTGATGGCGCAAAAATTTGCGGACCTGTGACTACCTAAACAACAATGATTTTGTTTAAAATGTGTTTGCATTAATACTGTAATACAAAGTACGTAGAAAGAATAAAGAATATATCTAAACGTTTGTGCTAAACCTTTATTAATAGCATAAGGCTAATTTTCCTTGCGAATTTATGAGTTTTTTGTGATTATTAATTTTTTTCTTCAATTTTATAAATTTCACGCAGCATGTTGTCTTATCAGAGACTATAAAAAATCTTTGAGTGGTAAATTATTACGGCATATTCTATTTGGTAAAGAATTGGGCACTATATTTGTAGTATCATATCTATGGTGAAAAAGTGTCGTAAAATTTATAAATTATCGTATTCAGAGAATTAAATATAAAAAAAATTTCAACTATTTTAGATAAGTAGTTATTGAGGTATTTAGAGTAAATTTAAACGACTTACAAAAGATTGTGATTTAGTTTTCTAAACTTCAAACTCAATGATTATCTAATTAAAATTAATGAAAAAAAGAATTAAAAAAAAAAAGTTATCTATTTTAGATAAGTGATAATCAGAGATATTTTTACTCAGAATTCGAAGATAATTTAGGCGATTGTCAAGTTTATCTCAAATTTGAGAGAGGATATCTCGGCAGCTAGCTAATTCAAAATCGATGATAATTTTTATCAATTTTCAATTAGACAGTTACCGATATTCTTGCTCAAAATTTTGCAAAGAAAAAACGGTCAAATCTTTGACTGCCTTTCTGAACTCTGAAAAAAATTTTTTATTTAATTTTCTAAATTCAAAGAATTAAAATAAAAAAGATTTCATTAATTTAATTAAGCTGTTATTGAGATATTCTCGTTCAAATTTTAAAAAATTTAATAATACGTATAACTTTTTTGCCGTGGCACGGATACTGTATATTTGAAATAATCATATTAAAAATAGCAAATCAATATAGTTATACACAGATCTTTTTCAAGAACAAGTTAATAGTGAAGGCAAACAATATCAAGGTATCGGTATTGTTTTTTGGGAACACCGTAAATAGTGCCAACCACTACGTAATTAAAGAATTGTTTTGATTATAAAAAATTTATTTCTTAATTTTTACTGTATCGATTAAATAATGTAATGACATTTATTATAAAGTTATAAATTTATATATAAATATTATAAAATCTTCAAAATAAAAGCAACAAAGTTATAGAAAACCATTTGCAAATATTTATTTTCTTTAAATTTTTTATTTTTATTTTTTGTTATAATGCTGTTTGTTCTCCATTATTAAAAATGGGAGACGATATCACTTTTTAAACGAAAAAAAATTTAAAAAATTTGAATACGTAAACAAACGTTAACATTTAGAGAAAAACAAACATTTCACAAAGAACCTTTGCCAAATCTTTCTACCTTAATAACCAATAAATTATTGCTTTATACTTATAATAAGTTCTCGTTAACTCTTAGATCCCTCAAACAAGATAAATTTAATACATTAAAGAAACTAAATGATTATTCTTGTGAACACCCTCTATAAACGTTTTTAATTCCTTAGAGTTGAGCTCATTATCATAAATATTTAAAAAAGTTAGTGTAGTGTTTTCACAAAGAGCTTCCACTAATTCTTTTCCTCCTTCAAAATTAAGTTGATTAAAACTGATAGATAACGATATCAGAGTAGTATTTACATAAAGGGCTTTTGCTAATGCTTTTATCCCTTCAGAGCTAATCTGATTACTTCCAAGATCTAAGGTAGTTAAAGCTGTGTTTTTGCATAAAGCCTCCGCTATTGCTTCAGAGCCTTCAGAATTGAGATTATTACCATAAATAGATAAAGAAGTTAGAGTATTATTCTTGCAAAGAAACATTGCTAACTCTTTTCCTTCCTTGGGACCAAGTGAGTTCCAATCAAGATCTAATGAAGTTAGAGTAGTGTTCTTGCAAAGCGCTTCTATTAATTTTTCATTTTCTCCGAAATTAAGCTTATTTGATGAAAGATTCAAGGAAGTTAAAGTAGCGTTCTTGCAAAGAGCTTCTATTAATATTTCCCATTCTTTAAAACCAAGTCCATTATTAGAAAGATTTAAGGAAGTTAAAGCAGTGTTTTTATATAGAGCCTTTGATAATGCATTTATCCCTATAGGTCCAATTTGATTATATCCAAGATCTAATGAGCTTAATGCGATATTATTGCAAAGACCTTCTGATAATGCTTCTACACCTTCATAACCCAATTTATTACCTGAAATAGATAAAGAAGTCAAAGTAGTATTTTTATAAAGAATCTCTGCTAACACTTTTCCAGATTTAGGACCAAGGGAATTAAAAGAAAGGGCTAAGGAAGTTAAAGTGGTATTTATGCAAAGAACTTTCGATAACTCTTTTATGCCTTCAAAGTCAATTTCATTAATTCCAATGTCTAGAGAAGTTAAAGTAATGTTTTTATAAAGAGCATTTGCTAATGCCTTTACTCCTTCAAAACCAAGTTGATTACAACGAATAGATAAAGAAGTCAGAACAGTGTTATTTTTAAGAGCCTCTGCTAATGCCTTTCCACCCTCAGAACAAAGAGAATTATAATTAAGATTTAAAGAAATTAGTGTAGAGTTCTTGTAAAGAGCTTTTATTAATGATTCTAATTCTCTAAAACCAAGTTTGCTATCAGAAATATCTAAAGAAGTCAGTGTGGTGTTTTTATATAGAATCTCTGCTAATAATTCGATTGCTTCGGAATTATTAATACGAAAATTTAAAGATGTAATAGTGTTATTTTTATGAAGTTTTTCGAACATATTATTATAAATGGGCGCATCAATGCTTAAATGTTTAAGTTTCTTACTTGTTCGTAAGAACATTGTAATTAAAGAATATTTAATGGCATTTACTTGCCTATTAAATTCTTTATAATCAAAATTATAATAACTAAAATCGTCAAAATAATTGTAATCATCATCGTAATTATAATCATCGCCATATCCTTCTTTATAAAGCCAATTTTTAACTCCATCCGTATCTCGATCTGCCAAATAAAAGTCAACATATGTGGTGAAACTTGAATATTCAAATAATGGTTCTTGATAATTTGGTAAAATAATTTTATAAGGGACTAATAAAGCTTGTTCTTCAGCGTTTAATGCTAAAAGATACATTCTTATAAGTCTTAAATCATCAAAGTATTTTGTTGGTTCGCTCCATAATATTGGTATAATAATTCTACACCAGTGACGGCTTACAAGAAGGCATGAAAATAAAGTTCTATGATTGGCATAAAAATTATTAAATATTTCTAGAAAACACTCATCCGGTAGTAATGAAATCATTTTGATATAAGAATTTAGTATAAAGAACCGAAAAAAGACGAAATGAAAAAATGTGGCGAAGCGGGATATTTTATAAATATCTCAAACGAATAAATCGCTTAGTTAGGTAACACAATACTTCTTGTACTCAATTACATACATATTCGATAATTGTGTAACGTTCTGAACGTGAAAATCAAATTTTAGTTTAATTTTGTATGAATAATGCTGACCGAGTTTTTCATAGAATTAGGACCGTATAGTTCCGAAAATAAGCACCCCCTTTTTTGCATGTAATACTGCCGAGAACATTATAATGCAGCCCAAAATTGGTATAATGCGGGCCAAGGATGCTTATTTTCGGAACTATACGATATTATCAATCCTTCCAAATATAACAAAGAATAATAGGGTTGTAAAAAATATTATACAATATAATAACATTGGTTATAATAATGTTATTATACCAAAAATACATTATACCGTATGATGGTGTTCCGCACAGATCGATATTTCAAGGATCCGGATTCGATCTCATAGGAAGCTTTCGTATAATTGGCTGTTTAAATCAATTTAAATTTACATTATTTATACAGTTTAAAGTACTTTTTTAAAAAAAAAATTACTAAGAATAAACAAAAAAGAAGTATATAGAAAGTTTTATTAGGGTTGTTGGACTTCACTATTAAAAATAATCAAAATCCCTTATAGTTTAGAGAAATTAGCATGGTGATAACTTGATTCTATCTATCTTTAAAAAGTCGCTATTATGATAACTTCTCTAAAATAAAAAAGGATTTTAATTATTTTTTAATTGTGGAGTCCTACAACCCTAATAAAATTTTCTATATACTTTTTTCTTCGTAGCTTTATTTTTTTTAAAAAGTATTTTAAACTGTATAAATAATGTAAAATTAAATTGATTTAACCAGCCAATCATACGAAAGTCTTCCTATGAGATTCGATCCGAAAATTCGGATCGGCCCAAGTATGGATCCGGATTCATGTTTAACTAAGATCCGACGCTTTTATATATGACGGAGCGAATCTATATGTGGATCCGAATTCGTCAGATCTTAAAAATCGCGGATCCGACCCGGATCCATTTTGCAGAACACTAAGTGTAAGTTATTTATTATAAAACAGATTACGACCGAACTACATTTTCAAAGCAATCTAATTGTCAAATTTAGATCTTCAATAGACCAAATTTCAATTTGACGTAACGGTAAGTCAACAGTTCGAAAAGATGGCTAAGCAGGGATATGCCAGGAGCAATCCGGTCAATCCTGAATGTAGCCGTTAATCCTAATCGGGAATTAAATCAAGTAGCGTGAGAGAAAACATGAAGCCACATAAGTATAAAGGAGTTAATGAACTGCCTAATTGAGAATCATGACGGAATAATTCATTGTTAGGAGTAGATGCCGTAAGGAAATTAGCAGCCATTTTTGCCAGAAGCAAGGTTCGCACCCGAGCCCTCCCACCCACACGAATCCACGTAGAATCATTTTGTGGTAGCTTAAACTTCTCGTCAAAGTCGGCATGCCTTATGTAGGCTGGAAAACCACTGACTGACGCTACTCTAGGGTGTTCAATAAACTAATTAATCAAAACATAGTTAGGATCATTATGTTCGGATTTTTTAAAGGGTTATCTCACATATAAATTTATATATGAATTTGTACTAATTTAGGTACATTTTTCTACACAACTAACAGACAAAATTGTACCA
>CAJVPY010000953.1:0-22024 GCA_910591965.1 Dentiscutata erythropus
CAACCAAAGATTACGGATTTTGGATTATCAAAGCAGATTAATGAAATGTCTATGACCTCAAACTCAGCCGTTAATGGGATGCCAGAATATATCGAACCTCAATGTCTTATCAAGCATCGATATAAACGTGATAAGAGATCTGACATATATAGCTTTGGACAAATCCTATGGGAAATTTCAAGCGGAAGACCTCCATTTCAAGCCTTTGAATCTCCGTTTATGCTTTCTATTCATATTTCCGGAGGAAATAGAGAAGAACCTATAGAAGGCACACCAAGTCAATATGTCGAACTTTACCAAAAATGTTGGGACAGCGATCCTGCCAATCGTCCAGAAACAAGATTAATTCTTAATATTTTAAAACAAATTATTCCTAATGAAACTTTGAGTCAAAGCCATCTTATCAAGTCATTATCTGAGAATAACGAAATTTCCTCAAGAGTATTAGTGCATTTGAAATTACATCATCACCACTTTACTTACATGATTCAAATACATCAGCGCATAATGACTATATCCTTGAAAATTTGAGAAAGAAAGCACATGAATTTTTTGAACAAGGAAATTTTGCAAAGCATTAGAAGTTTTTAAAGAAATCCTCGAAAACAGCCAGCATAGCCCTGATGATCAAAAAATGCTTCAATCTGGGATTTTTCTTCTAATAAATGTGGCGTGCTGAAATTAACAAGCTAATAAAAGCACTTCTCAAGAATACTACTCTAAAAGATTTGAATCTTGAAAGTACTAATCTTGGATCCGAAGTAGGAAAAGCATTAGCTGAAGCACTTTGCAAGAACACTTTATTAACGTCTTTGAATATTTCTTGGAATAGTCTTGGGTCCGAAGTAGGAAAAGCATTGGCTGATGCGCTTTGCAAGAACACTTTCTTAACGTCTTTGAATATTTCTTGGAATAATCTTGGATCTGAAGTAGGAAAAGCGTTAGCTAATGCACTTTGTAAGAACACATCATTAACAACATTAAATCTCGAGAAGAATAAACTTGGATCAGAAGGAGGAAAAGCATTAGCCGATGCGCTTTGCAAGAACACTTCCTTAACCTCATTGGATATTAGTTATAATGAACTTGAATCAGAAGGTGGAAAAGCATTAGCTAATGCGCTTTGCAAAAACACTTCTTTAACAACATTAAATCTCGTTGCTAATAATCTTGGATCAGAAGGAGGAAAAGCATTGGCTAATAACATCTCCTTAAAGTCTTTGAATATTTCTCGGAATAATCTTGGATCCGAAGTAGGAAAAGCATTAGCTGATGCACTATGCAAGAACACCTCTTTAACAATGTTAAATCTCTATTTTAATAATCTTGGATCAGAAGGTGGAAAAGCATTAGCTGATGCACTTTACAAGAACTCTACGCTGAAATATTTAGATATTTGATCTAATGATATTGGTTTTAAATTAGGATTAAACAATTCTGATATTAAAATAATTGAGCTTTTACCTATTTATAATAAGGCACATTTGTTAAAAAGCTTGGAAAAGAAATTTACCAGTGCAAGAGATAAACAGGATTTAAGTTTAATATTTATTGATATAGATAATTTTAAACGCATCAATGATGAATATACTCATAGTGCAGGAGATTATGTATTAAAAGAATTGGCTGCATTAGTTCAAACACTTATTCGTCCTGAAGACATTTATGCACAATATAGCGGAGAAGAGGTTACTGTCCTTCTCAAGAATGCAAATTCTGAGCTAGCTTTCGAAAGTGCAGAGAAAATTCGAAAAACTGTTGAGTCTCATGAATTTAATTATAATGGAAAACGTTTACCAGTTACAGTCAACAGTGGAATTGCTGATATGAATTCATCTGTGGAATCTCATGAAGAGTTGCTTAAGCGTGCTGATCAAGCTTTATATGTTGCTAAACGTCAAGGTCGAAATCGTGTAAAAATTTGGGCTAAAGACATTGACTCAGTTGGTAAAGAAATTGACTCAAATGGCAAAGAAAGCGATTCAAATAATAAAGAGGTTGACTCAAATGGCAAAGAAAGTGATTCAAATAATAAAGAGATTGACTCAAATAGTAACTTTAATGCTAATATTGCTTATCTAAATGTTTCAGATTATCTTGAGATTTTTTCAGGACCTATATACTTTCCTACTAATAAAAAAACTATACAACATAATAAATTGCCTTCTGTAATAAACGAGCTGTCAGTGACATTTCAATTGAATCTCAAGAGACATGATTCAAATTGGATATCTATTTTTCATAAAGGTATGAGTAATTAATTAATTAATTAATTAATTGGTGGATATTGTTTAAAGTTGGCCCGATTAAAGTTTTTAGAGTAATGTGGATAGAGTTAAGAGTCGGGAAATGAAATGGGGTGATCCATAATTAGCACATAAATGATAATTATGATAAAATAGTTAAACATCGTCTAAAATAGCAACTTTTTTATTGCAAAAATATAAAATGATAGGTGAAGATGCGCAGCAGACCCGTACCCCAGCGCTTTGGCTAACACCAAATAACTCACAACCATGCTTTATATGCTCAGTAAATAACAATTGGAATTATTATGGTCATATTGAAACTAGTTTTGAGTTAAACAGATGGTGTCATATAGCCTACACGCTTTCTGAACCTCAAAAACGCATGTAAATGGTAAATTGATTGGGTCCTTAGAGACAAAAGAAATTAAATTCAATGAATTTCCTTTGAAAATTGGGCATTCTGGTGTATTTGCAGATTTTCAGGGACAAATGAGGTATGATTTACTATAGCTAAGGTATATTAAAAAAAAAATCCGCTGTCTAATTAAAAATTGTCTTTCACAGCAATTTTCGATATTATAATATTCGTTTATCCGCTGATGAAATTTATAAAGATTATATATCATATCATATCAATGAGCTAGGTCGAAATCAAGTAAAATTTAGGACTAAAGAAATTGACTCAAATAGTAAGTTTTGAAATTTTAAAATGTAAAATCTTAAATTTTTATCAATACTAAAATTGTTTATCTAAATATTCTCAGATTGTCTTGAGATTTTTTCAAGACCTACATATTTTCCTACTAATAAAAAAACTATACAACATCATGAGTTGCCCTCTGTAATAAATGAGCTATCAGTGATATTTCAATTGAATCTCGAGAAACATGATCCAAATTGGATAACCATTTTTCATAAAGGTATAATTAATTAATTTATTTATTGATTAATTGGTAGCTCTCGTTTCACGACAATTAAGGTTGACCTGACTTAAAGTTAAGGTTAGCCTTTAAAACTAACGTTGGATAGTGCTAGAGTCAGAAAATAGCTATCAGTATCAGTGAATCCATAATTATCACAATAATGATAATCATGATAAAATGATTAAACATTGTCTAAAATAGCAATTTTTTTATTGTAAAATAAAAAAAAATGATAGGTGAAGATGCGCAGCAGACCCGTACCCCAGCGCTTTGGCTAACACCAAATAACTCACAACCATGCTTTATATGCTCAGTAAATAACGATTGGAATTATTATGGTCATATTAAAACTAGTCTTGAGTTAAATAAATGGTATCACATAGCCTACACACTTTCTGAGCCTCAAAAGCGTATGGAACTCTATGTAAATGGTGAATTGGTCGGATACAAAGATGTGAAAGATATTATATTCAATGAATTTCCTTTAAAAATTGGATATTCTGGCACATTTGCTGATTTTCAGGGACAAATGAGGTATTATTTACTACGGTTAAGGTGTAATTAAAAAGTCTGTTGTCTAACTAAATATTGTTTTTCATAGTAATTTTCGCTATTATAATATTCACTTATCCGATGATGAAATTTTCAAAGACAATATATTATGCCATAGCAATGAATTAGGCTTTAAAAGAGCTTTCTGATCATTCTAAAAATTTAATCTCTTCAGATCCGTTTTCTACAGGTAATATGGGTAATATGATAACATAACATCGAACTAGTGGACACTATAGTCAGGCTTCCTGCAGTGAAATGTTTTATTGCATAAAATGAATATAAGGGATATCAGAAATATAAAAGGGGTTAGGTTAGTTTTAGCGGTTTAAACGGATATAAAAGGTTCAAGATCATATTAGTGACTCAGGACCTAATAGCATCAAATTACAGTTAAATAAAACTATAATACATTATGGTGGTGCGGATTTATCTTTAACTTATTTTTGATCCCAAATTAAATCTGAAGGCCAAACTTATTATTGATTTCCTAAGATTGATTACGTTAACACAATAAATCAAATATTCTAATGATTATATATTGATATACCCCCCTTTAAGTGACACCCCCTAAATGTATGATTAAGTTTGGCCCAACTCATAAGAGCCCTATATATGCAAACACCTATAAAAGCAAAATTTTGATTTTTTTACACTATGGTCCCGATGGGATGTACTTTTCCAATTGCTTGGACGTCCAAGATTGTCCAAGGCATCTCTAAGCATTAATAATAAATTTATATAATTATATATATATTTAGGTACTGATTATATTTTACTTAAGAAATGATATTGATTATCTTAAATTTAGAGTAATTTTAATTTATTTTTTGTCTAAAAATGTCCAAGTATGTCCAATGACAACCCTGTGTGACTGTATATCAAGCAATTAAATGACTCGCATGCGGTAGTCAAACTTTTCAAATTTGGGGTATTTTACAAATGCACTGTAATGACCGTAGCAATGCAAATTTTAGTTTTAGATCCCTTTACTATTTGATAAGCGCATACATATAGTATATGCACGAATGTTATACGACTATACGCGCATAGCATAAAAATTTTAATATAGATAGTTATTGATTTTTCGGTCTTTTAGACCTTTAAACATATCTTATCAATAACTCCATTCTTGGTTTTGGTGCGCAACTAACTTACGGGATTACATGATTATTAACAATTCTGGCATCTAATCAGTTAACCTAACTCTAAATCGTGCCCACGAGGAATGTCTGAAGATGGATAAGTAGAACGTACAGATCTACAATTTCTGTTTAGAAAAGTTTTAGAAATATATAAATATCTATAGTAAACTATTTTTCTTCGATATTATCTTTACTGTTATTATATATCGAATATTGATTTTAATGCCATCGCATCACTATGTAAGCATATTGTACTGTATATAATTCGCATTCTTTGTAATATATGTACCTCAAGTTCAAGAAGCTGTCTTTCCGAAAGGACAAAACCTGAAAAGCTAGATGATGTTGCCTACTGACCATTTTTTATCAGCTTTATGTCCTTTCAAGAAAATAAAATTAAGATTATGAGATACTAATATAAGTACAGTACCAAACGTGAGGAGATCATGTGAACATGCAATAATTGAAGCGTCCAATGAGAGGCAATACCGTATAGTTCCGAAATTAAGCACCGTCAAATTTTATGTAATATCCGAAAATAAGCACCCCCTATGCATAATCGTATCTGATTTTTTTACTAAACAAGCCTACCTCCTGTCTCTAAGTAAAGTTAGTCACTAAGTCAAGACGACCCTAACGGTTGTAAAAAAATCATCAAAATTGGTTCAGTAGAACTCTCACAATTGCTCTTCAAAGTTCGGTGCAGATAATGTAAACAAACGTCATCCAAATTTTGAAGAGAATTGCGAAAGTCCTACTGGACAAATTTTTATGATTTTACTGTCGTTAGAATCATCTTGACCTGGGGAACAGTTTTACTTAGAAACAGAAGGTAAGTTTACGTAGTACAAAAATTCTATTTATTTATTTTTAAAATTATATCCTAAAATAATCATCACTTATAACAAAAAAAAGGTGCTTAATTTCGGAACTATACGGTACGTGTCCCCACGGCAACCGATCAGAATATTAAACTTTTTTTGAATAATTATTTACATAACTTTTTGTTTTATCAATATTATTTATTTTCATCATGTCATAGGACATTATAGGTGTAAAATAATAAATGCAGTAAAATGATGCTATTGTATTATTAAAATAAGTTAACAGCTAATAATACAGAATGAATACATGCAATTCATTAATAATTATATGTGATTACAATGAAATGAATGAATAAATTAATTTATAATTATGTTGATTACAATGAAATGAATGAATAAATTAATTTATAATTATGTTGATTACAATGAAATGAATGAATAAATTAATTTATACAGTAATGCCATGATTAATCTTCACTATCAGTTTCAATTGAAAAATCAAATTTTACAGATCCCATCGACTGTTGTGAATATCTATACGCAGCCTTTTCTTTTACTATTACATCTTTATTAGTTGAACGTTTTTGTTGGTATGAAGATGCAGATGCATTTTCTTTTTTAATACCTTCAATATTAACACTATGTAGTACTGATGATTCATCAGTTGGGGTTATAGGAATATCATCCAGGTCTACATTATTTAAGGAATCAGTAACTTCATCCAATGAATCAGAGATTTCTTCGTTATCTATGGAATCAGGGATTTCAAAGGTTGAATAATCTTCGTTATCTATGGAATCAGGGATTTCAAAGGTTGAATAATCTTCAGAATCAGGGATTTCAAAGGCATCGTTATTCATGATATCTATGCTTAAGGTTTCATAACTGGGATGGTGTTGTGATTTCGTTGTTAATGCTAAGTTTAATATTAAGTAGATAAAATTAATGTGCATTAGTGCATTAAATTCCTATTTTCAACTTGTTAAATTTATAATGGAGTTTTTTTTTTGACGTACCTTTAGTATCATGAAAAGTACTATACGGGACATTATGTGAATGTAATTCTAGCTGCTGTGGCGCCTTTAAGAGTTCATCGCCTCTTTTGAATTCTTTAGCAGTACTAGAATTTGGAACAAATAAACATTGATTCAACCATGTTCCGATAGTTGCATAAATTTCGCTTGCATCTGGTCTCTTTTCTGCATTACCATTCCAACATCTTTTCATCAAATCTACATACGATTTTGGAGTGTTCATTGGAATATCAGGTCTCGAACCTGAAAGAATGCTCAACATTAAAGACGAATCATGCATAATATGACCAAAAGCTCTTAAACCAGTTAATATTTCCCACATAAGAATTCCAAAACTGTATATGTCGGACGCTTGAGTATATGGTTTACCGCATAAGACTTCAGGTGCAATATAAGGTAATACACCAAAAACCTCCTTATTACCATCTTTTATGGGCGGAGTCGCCTGGCCTAAATCACCAATCACGAATCGATATTCATCTGCACGACCCGGGTCTCTACCCGATAGTCGTTGACACATCACATTTCCACTATGTAAATCACGATGCATAAGTCCAGACTTATGAATCTGACATAAACCAGTGGCCATGTCATAAAGAATATCTAGTCTCTTGATAAAATTGAGTTCAGAGAAATGTTTTCTCAAGTATGCAGATAAATCACCATCATCAGCTAATGTCATCACTATCATGTAGGCTTTTGATACAGGATCTCGAGTCATACCATAAGTGCGCAATATGTTGAAACGACCTACTACTTGGTCATTGGACTTTAAATGGGATTTGAGCTAATTCATATTTATATTATTTTAAAATAATTTGATAAATAATTAATTTAATTAACATAAAAACTTTATTAATAAAATTAATATAAAACTTTATTAATAGAAATAAATAATCACCTCTTTAAAGAGTTCGCTAGTAAAATCTTTCTCTTTTAAATCCAATAAACTTTTCAAAGCGACGTTGACGTTTGAATATCTTTCCCAAACTTCTTTTTCAACATTCCATTTAGTTCTTGGACCATCAATCCATTTTGCAGAAAACACTTCACCAAATCCACCTTTACCGATAGGTTCAATATTTGTTAAACTGGAGAAAGGGATCCACTCTAAGAAATTGAATTTTGTAGTAGCAGAAAGTTGAGTATCTCGTATAAAGTTATCAATGACTTCATTTCCACTAGTCCAGTTAGGAAAGTTGGATTCGAAAGTTTCTCGATCACATTTATCACACCATTCATCATGAGGTTTTTGACAACCACATTTATTACAGTAATGAATATGATTATAATTCGAATTATTTGAATTTTTTGAATTTGTTGAATTCGTTGAATTTGATGTTGTATTGTTAGAAGTTTGAAGAATGACATTTTGAGTTAATGATTCTAAATTCTTTTTAATTATATTTTTACTTTCAATAATATAATCTTTTTTATCATTATTTTCATTTTTTTCCAAATTATTTATTACATTATCGTCAACTTTAGGAGCTTGAACCAAAGAGTTCAACATTTGTTCAATCTGACTTAATTGTTTGCCAAGAGCGTCAACTTTTTGTTCTAATTGATGAATGTCTTTTGGTCGATTTTGAGGAGATAGAGATGAATTGGTTTCCACTTGTTCATTATTTGAAATAGGAATTTCAATTGGAATATATTTCGCTTTATGATCAGATTTTATCTTCACTTTATGAGGAGTTCGTATTTTTGTATCATCATTCTTATTATTTATAATGGAATTTATAGGGTCAGAATTCGTCAAGGAAGAATTGTTGGTGGTTTCTTGGGATTTTACAGATTTAGAAGTTTTAAAGGTTAATTTACGAAATAAATTACCAATAAAACTATTTTTTAGTGCTATGTATCCTGGGCCCATACACCCATCACGATAACGAGAGTTATTATTCTTCGTTGTAGATGACATAATAAAAAATGATATACATACTAAAATTTTTTCAAGTCCATGCTTGAAATAAATTAAGTATTCAAGTTTAAAAATTTTACGTATAAAATGAATTTGTGTATTTATATTATTAGTCATTACTTACTGACTAAATAAGGCACATTTGTAACATTCAAATTATAATTTGTAACATATAATCTACAAATCGTAACATCCAAATCATGAATTGTAACATCAAAAATTACAAAGTGTAATCGAATTTTATTAATTGTTTATATTTGTTCACAAGCACTCAAATATTAATTGTGACAGATATTGTTATTTTTATTATATAAGGGCGTAACTTTTATATATTAAATGTGATTTTCATCAAATGTGATTGGATAATGCATGCCAAATATATTAGATAAACTTCATAAGTTATTAAATTATCAACCATTAATTAAGTAAGAACAATACTTTACTGTAAAAGTGAAATCCTTACTGCGGTAAGATCTACCAAGTATGTTCTTATCATTTTCTACAGGGGATCCCCAGATTTCCGGGTCGTAATGACCGGAATGCGTCGTGGTTAGGGTCGGGTTAGGTCTGAGTTAGGGTTAGCGGGAGCTATAGGCTATAGTAAAATTATCAGCTGGGCGCTTTTCACTTAATGGACGACTATTGTTTCATTACTAAAATTCTTAGTGATCTTGGGGCAAAATTGATCAACTCCAGCCCTTCCGGCAAGAGTTCCGAAGCGTCCGACCCGGAATTTTGGGGATCTCCCTGTAGGAGTTGTACTTATCGGCATATACTGCTACGTATTAATTTTCACTGATTCTGTGGTGTAACGTGAAAATTAACAACCTAACTTTCTTTCATTAATCAAAATTTTGACCTAAGAAATCGCCTTTCGTGCACTAACAAAAATAGTTCCTTGCAAAATTTTAGTATATTTTGCTAACGCTAACTCTGACTGAACTTTTAATTTTAAAAAGACGGTGATATGTAATTATCACAAATAATTCCAACCAATAGAAAGTGCAGAAAGTTTAAAAAAATGCGACTAATGTTTGGTACACAAATTTTTTGTAATGACAGTTATACCTAAATCACATGTTATGCACTATTACAATGTATTTGATCGTAGAACTCCTTTATAAAGTAATCATCATTATCAAAATATTATATATATGTTGTACTATATATATATTTATATTGAAGTTTAAGTTCGTTGTGATTAAATAAATTATTGCGAATGAAATGATTTGAAGTGTATTAGGCAATAGCAAGTATTTATAACGGATTATAAATCATACTAAACGATCTGAAGAGTATTAGGTAATGTTAAATTAGTATTTTTAAATAAGTATTGTAAACATGGCATGGTTTGCTGTTTTAATTCCACTGATGGATTAATCAATGAGCATGGTTTGTGAACATAATTTGCCATTTTAATTTAAAATTAAATTAATGTAAATAAAATGGTTGATAAGTATTTCTGTATTTATGAACATTTTTCTATTTTTAATTCCACAGATTAATAAATCATTTTTTATACTCACTGAGTTAACTAAAAATTTTTATTTTTTATTTTAAAAAGTATATATGTCATAGGTGAGAACAGAGTTTAAGTTGATTCAAATTTTTAAGGTTAGGGTTTGGTATATTATTCCGTTTATTCCGTTTTAATCTAAGTCCATTTTCATATGATGAAATAATAAAAAGTAATTTATGAATAAGTATTATGAATTATTTCTGCTATAAATTATTCCGATTAATAAATCACCTTGATACTTACGAGTTGAGTGAAATAATTTGAAAGTTTTAGGTAATAGTAAAATATTGGATCTATAACATGTTTTGTGAACATAATTTGCTCTTTTTATTCCACTGATTAATAATTTTTTTTATACTCACATGCTAAATGAAATATGAAATGATTTGAAGAATATTAGGTAATAGTAAATATGTATTTATGAATAAACATAATTTGTTGTTTTTAATTCCAACAATTATAGTAATAAATCATTATACTCCGGCATAAAATATCATAAACAAATAAGAAATTTATGAACATAACTTGCAAATTTTAACATATGGATGGATTTAAGTCAACTTGAAACGTTCTATTAGAATTATTCACTTCTGTTGGTTTTAGATAGTAATTCAATGCCATCAATTCCGAGCTCATAGCAATAACCAAGCATGAGTATTCTATAAGAAATTCTTTCTTCTGATAACTTCTGGCAATTTGCAAATTACTAGTAAACGCTGTAATTTTATCTGCTGACTGTTTTTTAGTTTACATTTCATTTTAGATGCGATGAAAAATTTTTGCAAAAAAAAAAAAATTATTATTCTTCTTTTATCAAATAACATTTCAAATTAGTACCCTCTGGTAAAAAAAAAAATAAATAAATAAATAAAAATTTTTAAACCTTTGAGTGAAGATATCTCAACAGCCACCTAATCATATTTGATGAAACTTTTTTTATTATGACTTAACGGATTCAATAAACTAAAAAAATTTCAAGAGTTTGATCAGGAGATTGTTGAGATATGGGGTCTTTGCCTTGAAAATGACCCTACGGTATCATGTACCGTAAGGTCATTTTCAAGGCAAAGACCCCATATCTTCACTCGAAATTTTAAAATATCAAACTACCTATCAAAATGTAAGTGCAAGACTTTTTACAAGCTTTGAGCTAAGATATCTCAAATTGAATAAAAAAAATTATAACAAAGTTGATCATGTGGTACCGAGCATTTTGCTGGGCGGTTTGATTTTTTTTTAAGAATTCTATGAATCCGTTGAATCAAATAAAAAAGTTTCATCGAATATGATCAGGTGGCTGTTGAGATATCCTCACTCAAAGTTTTGAAATTTTATTTTTTTTTACTGGGGTACGAATATCAACCTAAGAAAAAGATATTAGTATGAAGCAAAAAAAGATCAAATACTTATTGAGTAAAATTCTGAATACAATGAACATCTAAATGACGACACTTGAATGCAGTAATACTTGGATATGAAGATGACACCTGAATGCGGCAACACCTGAATACAGCGACACCTGAATGCAATGATATTTATCACAAAACCACATGAATGCAATAACAACTGACACCTGAATGTGACAGCACCCGAATATGTTAACACCTGAATATTGTATAATGATACCTTGTAAACAATGACTCCAGACCAAATGAAAATGATGATACTGTAGAAACAAAAGCAACAACAGTAAAAAAAATCTGATACAAATAATAAATATTTAATTTACTTTATTTTATATAAATTGCGAGTATAAAAATTTTATTAATATAAATAAGGTACTTAAGTTATGAATACTTACAATTTAATTTCAAAAATTATTAAGTGTAATTCACAAGTATTAACTATTTAATTTCAATCGGTAAGTATATTTAAAATACGCTATTCATAACAAAATTATTAATATTTTCAAGCATAAATTAGTGACAAGCTTGGAGTTAGCATATAGCTTTTAACAAATTTGTACAAGGTTTTGGCCATATAAGCTTTTTAAATAATATTATTAGTACCTCCCAAAACCGGTATGCATGGTGAAAATATTATAAGCTTTAGATGTACATAACTGAAACGGACTTGATTGACTAATTTTTTTTTATCAGATTTGACAGAGAGGACTATATTTTTTAATCATTCTAATAATTGCTCATTTCTTATATCTTATTAATTAGCACTCAATTCACTTTATTAGAATATAATAATACATAGTAAAAAAATGATTATGATCGTTTATTTATCCTACTCAATATCAGTAGTTTTAGATTTATCAAGTGTTTTCAAAGACGAGATATATTCCACAGTAGGTTTGGAAGCATAGTACATTGGATTAGGTTTTGGAATTTGTGTGAATGGAATCTCGCTTGGTAAAGAGGCATCATTTAGGGCAGAAAGTTGTTTGGGAGTAAGTCTATTGTAAATCATGAATTAATTAATAAAAAAGAAATCATATATAAGTTATGAAATAAATTAAAAAATTTCGTAATGTCAAAACATACTTAAATTCTAATGCTCTTATATTCTCTTCCAAAATATCTAAGTTTCTTGCAGCTGCAACTACAGATGTGACTCCAGGCTGTTGAAGAGTCCAATTGATTGCAACCTATGCATATGATAAAAATGCAACATAAGTATAGATAATGAAAGAAGGTAGCTCATCAATATAAATTACCTCTGAAGGTGTTCTTTCAATTTCGTTGGCAACCTGAACAACTTCCTCAAGAATTTTCCAATTTTTTTCTTTCTTAGCAAACTCTGAAACGACCTTTTTTACAGGAAAGTCGAAATCAGAAGCAAGAAAATCTTTGGTATATCGGTTAGATAAGAAACTATATTTTAAAATGGATACAAGTTTAAAATTTGTGAATAGTTTTGATGAGTTGATGGAAATAAATTTTTGAAATAATAACTCAAAAGTAACATAAAATAAATAATAACCCAGAGGAAATGATATTATACGGGATAATGCCGATCTATTTTATATGGTAAGTTATTATAATTGCCATCTGATTATTTAAATTGTCACGAAACAAATTCAACAAACTTTATGCTTCAAGCACATAGGTTGTAAATCAAATTCGAACGAACGATCAACCATGCTGTACTGTGTTGATAATGCGACAAATTGGCTATTCGTAGTAAAAAGTAAAAAAATAAGTAATTGACATATGCGTAACGATGGAAATTGTAACATCGTCTTCTATTTACCTCCATCCACGAAAGTGAGAAATCATGTTTGCCTCACTGATGACCCATGCTGGTGTATCAGTTATTGCAATGTATAACGCCTTTTTGATGCGTATAAATATAGATATATGTTATCAAATAAAAACTTGAATAACTTGTAGCTAAATATAATTATAAATATATACTTTGCCACTTCGAATCACATCATCCAATCCTTTAAGTATGTTTTCGATGTTGTTACGGTAATCAATATGAGTATACAAAATATCGATATATCCAACTCCTAGTCGCTCCAAACTAGCATTAAGATTTTCCACGAGACTTTTTCGGTTCGGATCACCTTTTAATTTTTCATCAAAAAAATATCACTAAATGAAAGTGCAAATTTCTGAAACAATGATGAGTTTTATCTTATCTAACCTAAATTAGGATCCATTGTATCTTGAACATTCGGATGAGCTATTAATATTGATTATAATAACAATAAGTACAGTAATTCATAAGAAATTAGGTATATTGTATAAGGAAATTAAGTTTAGGACTTACTCGTATATTTTGTGGAAATTATGACTCTTGATCGTTTATCTGCTATATATTGACCTAATATACGTTCGCTCTGAAAAAGTTGAAATTATTTAGAAATCACGATAAATTATATGTAAAGAATTATTAGTTTAATAAATAAAATAAATATGTAACTTACTTCGCCAGTTCCAAAATTAGATGCATCTGAATATAGTATTAAATTAATTTATTGTCTTTAAAACCACAATTACAACATAAACTAAAATTGCTTCACGAAATTTCTGCTATTTTTTCAGAAAGTTAAACGATCATAGAAAGTATAGAGAAACTTTGGAAAAATGTGCAAATTTTAATTTGTCCTAGAATTTATGAAAATAACTGCAATGTATCAAAGTTCAAAATAATTATAAATTATCATAATAATTATTTACCAAAAAAGTTTCCACCAAGTTCATAATATTTGTCGAACACTTTCTTAGACATCAAAATATCATCATCCTTTTTTTCCTATTATCAAAATAAAATTTTATATTCCATCAATACTAGAATAAATTCAATTCAATATATCCTAGAATATGAAAGCTTACTTGCTGTCCGAATGTCTATTATAATGTGATAAAAAAAGTAATTATTGTTAATCACTATCTTTATTTGACTATTTGACCAATATCAACTATTTGAAAACGATAAAATCAAATATTTTCTAATTATAGTGAATAATAACTTTTAACTTTTATCTATTCTTCATGTTAAGTACGATAATATTTTTAAATTTAATTTTTGTAATACTTTTCAGACGATTTTATATATAAATAAAATTTTCGATCGTTTTTTAAAAATTAAAATTAACCAATAAGTGATCGGATATTTGTAACGCAAAAAGTTTAATTCACCATAGTCCCAAGGCATAATGGAGATACTTTTAATCCACTCCAACCCAAAGAAACGTAATTATCAATTTTAGTTAAAGCCTCTTGAGTTTGAGATGTGTCTGTGGACATATTTTATTATTTTTCTCGATCGTTCAAATATGTAAATTTTTTTTTATTTAACGATATTGAACTGATTACTTCGTTGTCACATAACGCTTATATTTATACTGTTTGACATCGTTGTACTAAACTAATCCATGTGCAAAACTTTACAGGAATGTATCCTGCTTTTTTTTTCCTAACAACATTTTCTCAAACGGAGGTTTGAAATTCATAACCAATTAACTTTATCAAAATTTACGAATCCTTAAAATTGCAATACAGTACCGAATTTTCTCAATAGAAAATTTCCGATATCATTAACAATAAATTTTGTGCACTTAACGTTAACCAATTATTTTCTTTCAATGTAACACATGTCCAATTTATACATATAGTATGGAATTGTAATTCCGTCATACCGACGAGTATGTACTAACCATATCAAATTCGTGCCACTTTAATTGTGGCGTTTATATTAATTTTTGATTTATTTGGCACTACTGTATTGATTAGCGTTAGCCACAAATATTTTCTTGATCATCTGTGTGGCGTGATATTTTTAATTTTTTTCAAATACTCCAAGCGGAAGTCTTTTTCGATTTTTAACCTTTGTTTAGTATGACGGAGATGCATCAAATATAACCCAAGTTTGCATAATGAGTGCATCTTCCGGCATTGCGAGTACAAAATAAAAATTTCGATTATATTATACAGTACTTATATAATTGGAAATTTTACTTTGTATTTGTAATGCAGGAAGATACTCTTATTATGCAGACCCTGATTATATTCGATCGCACCAAACAAGGCTAAATAATTAAAAAAAGGCTACTGCCTGCTGTTACTTTATGGATATACACAATTATGTGTAGCTTGATATGATAGCTAATCTCGGATGTTTTTAGGGTGCTAGCACCATAGGCATCATAATGAAATTAGATTGAGGCGCGGAAAACTTGATCCAAATTATTAGGGCAATGCTTACATGTAGAACTCGCTCCGAATTCAGAATCAAGGACTCATTATTATTTACTAATCGGAGGATATACGATTGAGCTTTGTTATCCTAATTTAAGGTACATTTACGCTTATTCAATAAGGTAATCATTTGCAATGAAAAAGTAGAGTTCCTTATGAAACTATTAATGCAAACTAATTATAAAGAAATTTTATGTCGATTAAACAAAGTTATAAGTGTACAGGAAATTGTAAGTCATCAATTACAATAGAACACACTGCAATTTCAAAAAAAAATGTAAAAAAAATAAAGTAATACACAATCGTATAATTTAGTTTGATTTCCGTTTAAGAGATTCGGAACTCGTTTAAGTAGATTCCAAATCTATAAGATTCTAAATATAAATATTTGAAAGACGGTCTAGAAAAATGATGCTTGCAGATTTTTAATAACATTGTAATATATATTTATATTAATCATTTTGATAATCAATAAATTATGTCGGAATACCATTTACCTAAATTGTATATCTCCTCGGACATTAGGAGTAGGGATGGCAACGGCTGGCTATTTTCGGCTAGCCGTTTTGTAGCCGTTGGCTGTATCTCGTGATTCGGTGATCCAAATGGTATGATTTTAACACTATTCGATTCTTCTCAATGAGACAAATCGAATGGAGCCAAAATCACCCAATTTGGATCACCGGATAACGAGATACAGCCAACGGCTACAAAACGGCTAGCCGAAAATAGCCAGCTGTTGTCATCCCTAATTAGGAGAATTTATTAGTCGATTAATAAATTCATTATATTACTTCTTATTAAAATTACACTATACGCGTCCTAAAAATCAGCAAGAGCATTTATGAATCTACATAAATATTTTGCGACTGCAAAGACATGGCCTGGACCGGTTATTGGACCAGTCTAAGCAATTTTCGACCCATAAATAGAGGTCACGTCTGAATCGGTCCATATCTTATAAAGTCCTGAATCAATAAGTTCTGATGTAGGCAAATTCAGTAATTTATCGGCAACTTGTTGATTCGGTCATTGACAGTTACCAGGATTTATGATAATAGCTATAACGATAAGTCAAAAAACTTAAGTGCACTAAATATTAGATTATTTTGCAAACCCCTAGCCTTGATCTATAGTATAGATGGGCAAACTCCGAAAGTTTTCACTTTTTTACATATGTGATAACGAGTTTACTAATTTCCCCAGCCACTTCGTATAAGTCGCGCGAAACCAGGAACGTGTATTATTAAAATTCTGTATTCTTGCAAATCATTGAAAAAAAGCTCTATTGTTAGATAAAGCATGCTTGTCTTTTAGCATCATACAATACAATAAAACACCTTAGCTGTCGCACCAATTTAGATTCTCAATTTTAATTAGCTAAACGTGGTGGTCCACAAAATTTTGACCTGCATTATACAATAGTTACATATTTTTTATCCGGAATTAAGTTTCTAACTTTTTTATTGCAAAAATAAAATTTTTTAAATAAATAGGCCTGCAATATGGTAAAATTAGTTCAGGAATATTTTTCATTTAATAGGCAGATATAATTTTATTAGTAAAATTTCGAATAATTTCATCCTAAATTTTTGATTGTCGAAAATCTGCTGTGACGAACAGCTAGGATATTACTTGCATTGATTCTGTAATTTGTGTACTTCATACCGAATTAAAGCAATAATTATGATTTATCAGCCAGGAAACAAAAAATTTTGGTATTGGCTAGCTAGTCAGCTAGTTGTCTATCATTGACTATGTCTATAGAGCCTAACCGAACCCATCCCTTTTATGTGCAATTTCTAGTTTGTATATTATAACAAATATATACCAATATCTAAATATAACAAGATCATAGTGTCGCGGGTTAATCAATGACTTTCGTCAAAGAATAACCTAACCCGATTTCAAATGTTTATACCAAAGCAAGTATTTTGCTTATTATTCAAATGCGCTTTATTAATTAAGAGGGAGACTAATACTAACTAAGACAAACTCAAACTCCCTTTATTGTTACTACCGCTTCGATCCTTATATACATATTTGACTCTAATCGTTACATCATATATTGATCATATGACCATTGTCTCTTTAATTGATTACATACTTTATTCGATTGCTCATGCATAACTTACTAATAAACTATCTTGTATTACCTATTAATGCATAATTGTTCTTTCTCTTGATATTAATTATGATCTTACTTCGGTATCTCAAACGTATTACCGACCGCTCATAATCCTGATTAATGATCACATGAATTACGTGTATGAGACACTAATCGATCGATCACTCTTACCCTTATTTTTAAACATGTTCACTGCATACTGTATGTCACCATGACAATAGTAAAATCTTTCTATATTGACATTTTCTCAAAATTTTAATATAAAATGTTGGTGTAACTCACTGTTATTGCATTTAAATTTTTCTTTACCAATAAAAAAAAAAGTTAATATATCCAAAGTAATGTTTATAAAACTTAAATATGCATCTTTTTGTCAAAAAAAATTTCTTATATTAAATTTATAGATTTATTCTGGTCTATAAGTATTTTTTTACTATTATTTTTATACTTTACTTTAATCTTTACTTTCTGGTATTTTTTAATTTATTAAATGCTACTTTCTAATTCAGATGCAATTAAAAATTTATCAAATTGACAAAAAGAAAAAGAAAGCCATTTATTTTTAAAAAATAGTGACTTATATTATAAAACATATTATAGCTGTAGATCAAATGATAATTTGTGTACTACATAATTAAAAGGTAGCTGTGATCAGGTTAATCAAATTTTAATTTAAAAGAAATGTGTAAGCAAGTTTATAATAAAATATTAGATATTAGTAAGCCTGAATATATGAAAAGTTTTGAAAAGAAAACTATATATTTATGTAAAATCATAATTGTTTTAGTTTTGATAATATAAAAAGAAATCTGATTTAATAAAAGATATTGTTAATAAAAATAATGAATATAAATATGTGTAAGTTTAAGTAAAAACTAGATAATAAATATAATTATTAATATTATTTTTATAGATCTGATTATTAGTTTGAAACTTCAAAGAAAATAATACTACTTTTATTATAAATATTCACAACTACAAATGTTAGAAAATAAATTTTATAAGCTTAATTAAGTTAGGTATTTTTTATTATTTATTCTTGTAATTTCTGTAGAGAAACAAAAAAATAAAGTATTTATAAATCAATTTTCATATAGTGGATTACTAAAATAACAATTAGAAATCAAAAATTGTAAATATTAATTTAATTTATAAAATTTACATATTTGTTTTAATAAAATTTAATATAGACTCAAGTATTAAAAAATTTATTTAGAAAAATATTTCTTTAATACTACAATGTATATATTTACAAATTAAGTAAACTTGTTTTAATATAAGTATATTACTAGTAGACTGCTTTTATTTAAAAAGCATATTTAAAAATATTAACTAATTAAAATCAGTATATGTGTTATTAACTAAAAATAATGATAAAGATATTCTTTATAAACCAAGTGCATATATTAAATATTTAACTTTTATTTCTTTACTTTTTAATACTTTTTAATTATAGCCAAGTAATTTTAATTGATATAACATGTAAGTATATAATAACAATATTGTTTACAGTTCTTTTAAAACTTCAAAGAACTCTGATATAGCTTATATATTACTAAAAAAAGAAAATTTGCATCAAAATTCATCAAATATTATATTTTTATATAGTAAATTTTTTTTTAAAATTTGCTCTATTTTATATATCTATTTGGCTAAATAATATAAAATTTTTACAAACTTAGATTTAAGTTGTATCAGAGTTCTTTGGGTTTTGTTCTAGTCAACTTACTAGCAATTACTTCAAAAACATTATTATTTATTTTACTACAAGCTTATTTTATAAATAATTAATTTACAAATGATTTTATTTTATATACAATTATATTTTACTAATAGCTTCTTTTAAAAACAAATAAGCTATTAGTAAAATATTTTGTCACAAAATGAACTTGTTTGTAAATTAATTATAGTAATTATTAGTAAAATAATATTTAGTTAATTATAGTATATTAATTAATTTTATTTATAAATAGATAAAACTAATGCTTTTAAATTTGAATTATATGGTATTTTTTCACTAGGCTTAAAATATAAAACCTTTTTCAATCATATAAAAAGTTCTAACCTTAAATATTTAAAAATATATATAAATATATATAGTATTTTAGTAAACTATAATGAACCAGTTTTGCTATAGTATATTTTTAATTAATAATTAGTTTTTTTTAATATATTACATTAAAATATACTAAGCAATATTAAATTTATTTTGACTAATAAAGATTCCAGTTAAATATCTGCTAATAAATCAATTTGGACTACAAGTAAAATATAGTTATATATGGTATACAAAAAGAACAATTAAAAACATTTAGCTAATAATTTTAAATTATAATTAATTATAATATTGAAGAAATTTTTAATGCATTTTAATTTATAAATTTAGAATTTTATTTACTAAATTTAATTAATTAACTAGAAACAAATTAAAAAATTAATAATAGTTTTTAAACTATAGAATTTTGATATTTAGTATTAACTTTTTGAAACTTATTTTTTTTATTCACACTTACTAATTTCTAATAAAGGAAAAAGTTTTTAACAAGTAAAAAAATATAAAAAAATTTTGAAATATTTCAAGTTTGTTATAAGAATAAATTAAAATATCTTTGGATATATATAAAGAATAATTGATACAAACTTTAAATATAGCAATTGAGAGCAAAAACATTAAATAAAAATAAATTAGTATATTAAAGACTACTATACTAATAGTATTATACTAAAATAGATTTTTTAATATATATTATTATTAAATTACTTATTCTTTATCAATATTTACAATATTTAAAATATCAAATAGGTAGAAAATATTTATCTCAGAGAAAAGTTTATAAATAAATAAAAATTGTTAGCAAATAAAATAAAAAGTTAACTAATTATTTAGTTAATATCTCTTGTTGATTTTGCAATTATTATAATATTTTATTATTGATTTATTATATATAAATATTTAATTCAAAAATATAATAGATTAAATAATTGTAATTTTTCTTTTAAAGTTCAGAAACAAGACAAAATTAGATATTTCAATTTAAGAAATATCAAATAAAATTATATCAAATCTGAAACCTTTAAGATTATCAAAAGGTATTATGAATATATAGTCTAACATCTCTATAATTGCCAGGTTGTCTGCACTTTAATGCAGTGATTATATCACTTCAACTGTTTTCGAGACAAATTTGCCTAGAATTTTAAAAAGTATTTACAATTTTTAAATAAAATTAAAAAAATGTTAATAATATAAAGTATACTTTATATATAAAATAGTATATTTAAAAAAAAACAATCAATTAAAAAAAAACTTTTCCTGACGATCACCTGGACCAGAATTTTTTGCTAAAGAAAAACCAGAACTACTTGTTGGAGAGTCGTGGCCTATATAGTGGCTTGTCTAGAGGTCAACTACTACTCTCAGAGACTCCTCTAAAGAAGGACATTTGGCATGCAAGCCAGGAGCGTTATTATACAAAATAACTGGCAGGCGGTGCCCTTGTATAAAAAATATTGGTGGAGTATGGGTGGGGAGGCCCAACTCCGTCGACGAAGCTGTTTGGTCGTTACTTCAATGAAGAATACAAAGAAAACAACAAGAAGCTCTGCTTTTTCAATATACTCGTTTAAAAATTTTGAAAGTACTTGCAACTCCCTCCTTGCATTTCTTCCTTCTGTCAGTTTTTCAAAAAGTGCGGATTTGGCTTACCTCCTCCAAAAGATCGACATTGTTTATATCCCAAATCCGGAAAGCCAAGTAGATTATAACCACATGTTCGACAAATACAGTGCTACTAATTTGAATAGGTCCCGAGTTCTAGGTCGGAACCAAATATTCCGGAGTAGGTCGTATAGTCGCGAAGCGTTTTATTAGAGATATACAAATGTTGTAATTGTTATATAATTTTATACTTGCCTGGCACGGGTTATAATAGTGAACTTTTTATTTTTTTTATTTTTTGTTCATTTTTGTGCTACTTCTTGATAAAGGTAGTTGCTATTTCTCATGGGAGATAGCTTTTCTTGTTCAGCCTGTCAGGGCTTATCTCTTTGTTTTTTCTTTTTTTACATT